>JAEQML010060485.1:0-27095 GCA_016904865.1 Pissodes strobi | reverse complement strand
GATAGTTATATGTACTTTTATACTTTATTGTAAATGTACTAGTTATACTCTATTATGCAAAATTTACAAGATTGTATTAATATGAAAAATGATTCCAGATTATTATTATTAATTATAATAGTAGAAAAATACTCAAAAGTCAGTTACATCTAAAAATGTATGTATCATTTAGTCTTATTCCATTCCTGGTGGTAGTGGTTCTGCAAGCATTCCGATACCGACCATATTAGGCATAACAATCTGCGGCGGAGGGTTGGTAATATCTTCCACAATCTAGAGAAGAAAAAGTACATATATTTCATGAGATAATAAAAATAATACTTCTTTCAAGTGCTAACACTTTATTTTATCATTATCAAAATATTCCCTTTTTAAAAGTATATGTTGTACCGTACAGATTCAATAATAGTAGAAGGAAGAAGTCGGCATATTAAATACTCATCCTTTGGTTTGGTTAATGTATGATACTACAACATGAATTTCGTATGCTAACCTATATCGATGAGACAAGAGAAAGTTTGAGTTTATAATATTGACGGGCTAAATTAAACTTTAGAAGCAGAAAAGGTTTAAAATAATCATATAAAAATGGTTATATTAGAACAAATCATAAGAAGAAAACGTTTAATCTGTAGCTAAATTTGGGTAAGTTCTGACTGAACTTTATTTCGTATGAAGGTTGTTTAGTCACCGTCTATAGATATTCTAATAAGTCCGCTCACTCGAGCGGATCATTTCGCAGAGCTTTGAGATCATACTTACTGGGGTCAACGACTTTTTTAATTAATACTTAATTTTGAGCATCTTACACACTGGTTTAATGAGTTCAAGTTTAATGTTTAACGTTTGGTGTTTAGTGTTTAGGATTTGATGTTAAATATTTTGATATTTAATATTTTATATAATACTTTGACCACGTACAATTTGCACAATTGTATAAAGTTTTGTACAGCCAGGTTTTTCTTTTTCTTTTTATTGTATGTTTCTATTTGTGTTTTTATATGTTTTGTACTCTAGCTTTGTCTACAAATTGTAACATTTTTTTGACAATAAAGCATTAAGGAGCAAGCTAATCCAGGACAGCCGCGATTGCAACAACTCAAGTGACGTTTCTAAATTATTGTATTAGATTTCATGTCCATGCTGTCGATATAGGACATATGTTTACACATCAGTGTCTCGGGTACTAGCAGACTCGCTCATTTTTTTTATAATGATCCGAGAGAAGCCATTGTTTAAGATTATGACGGTACGCAGACTGTGTGGGTTTTATTCAAATAAGAGAGTTTAGGCTAATATTCAGAACTTTACTTAAAATCCGACGTTTGGAGGTTAACACATGTTTTTGAGAATTTTAAGGACCTGTGCCTTACAATATACGGTCTAGATCCATGTCAGTTTTATACTACTCCGGCTCTCTCATTGTCCGTTGCTTTAGAAATAGCATGAGCTTGTAACAGATCTTGACATAGACTTCTTAAAATTGATTAACCATGCTGTATTTGAGAAAACGATGGAACGAATCTATGTGACACTCATTCTCTAATGCGCATATCACAAATAGTCAAGCCTCTGCTTTCTTCTTCATACCAATAGCTTGCACAGATATCTCCAATTTAGAAATTTGTATAACGCCAACATTATCATTAATGGATTAGAGAAATCTTAAAAATTCGTGAATTCGTGAGGCGAAAAAAATGGACATCACCAACATGTTTCAAATTGTTTTTCACATCTGTAGCAACGATTTTTATATCATCCATACCTAATTCATGAAAAACAGGTTTTGGTGTAATTCTTCTTCTTTCTCCTGGACTAGACCATTTCCATAATGTCTCACATAGTTCTTTACTTTACTTAAAACGCAGGATCGGAATATTTTTTTATAGCACATACCTATCTTACGTTTAGGTCTCATTGCAGAAGTAACAAACCAAGCAGCACTCTTCTATCCGAAAATAGAATTCTTGGCTTTAATTCGTCCTCAAGCTCTGTTTTCTGCTTGATGACGTTTATTCAAATCCTCTAGAATATTCAATGTCATGATTTTTTTAAAGTTTGATATCACAATAAGAATATCCTGAGAGATGTAACTCAAACGGAAGCTTTTTGATTGCACTATTTAAGAGACATTCGTTCCTCGACACATTCATAACTGCAGAAGACACGACATTATATATGCAGACAATTATTACTAATATAGCCAATTTTGATATAAAAAATACTAATACCAGAAAACGATATAGCGAACTAATATCGAATACGATTCAAGCATCATTTGTGGGCCTACTAATTCTGGAAAAAAAAAACAAATGTTATGCTGAGTTTTAAATGATACAAATGTATGTCTATTCAAAGTCACTATATCAAGATATAATATAAAACCATCAAACAAGTTTTGGAACAACTTCCCGGAGTTAAGTTTTATGGATATAGCACTAATGACACGGTAGTGGATTCTGGAAATAGCAAATCTGAATCAGTATTCATATTCGATAATTCCAGATTGTGAAGAGCAGGATAAGAACCTACTTTTGTATGGGAAGACATAATACAATTGATTCATCCAAAAATAAACCCATCCATGAGCTAAAAGATGATATCCAAAAATCGATCATTGATAGAATGGATACATATAATGAATTTTTAAAACAATATTCGGAAAGAGAACAAGAGTTTGCTGATAAATAAACCGGTCAGATTAATCACACATATGGTTTACAATATGACCAACCATAAGATAAATATGGATGACGGGTTCACAAAAACTTAATTTTATGTCTAATGGTAATATTAAGGAGTACCCAGCTTGAATATCCAGGAACGCATGGTGTATAATTTGAGGATATTTTAAATCGCTCAAATGTTTACAGAAGAAATTATAGCCAAAGAGGCCAAATAAATATAATTGTGCAAAATATCCAAAAATTGTGAAACCACTGTCTAGAAACGACTTCTATAGCGTCGGAAGCTGCTGAAGCTAGAATTAGCTACGTCCGTAATGTATCTCCTTCAACAAGCAAAGATCCGAACTAGATCAAATACTAAATCTAGTGGTTTTGGTTTGATGGAATATAATGGGAAACCTAAACAACATGTATCTTACGATGATGGCGTAAAAGAGTTAGGTGATCGCCTTCCAAAGTTTGATGAATCAGATCAAGCAGGAAATGGAAAACGTTTGAATGAGATAGTTTTAACGATGAACATCGTTGGACATTCTCTGTCTTCCGTTCGTAGCCATTCGTTGTTCGTTCATTAGTGATGGTGATTATAACATTGAAAATCTTAATTTATGTAATATTAAAATGCCTACAGATAGAAATGATAAATTGACTAATAATTATGTTGATTCTACAGCTGAACAGCTTAAAAGAGTTTCAGATATTCTCTGTCTTCTGTTCGTAGCCATTCGTTCTTCATTCATTAGTGATAGTGATTACAATATTGAAAATCGTAGGTTATGTAATATTAAAACACCTACAGACAGAAATGATACATTGACTAAGAATTATGTAGATTCTACATCTAAACAGCTTTGTGATACTATGAGAAGCTTAAAAACTATTCATATTCTTAATGGTGGAATTAATAATATTTAATAAAGTAGAACTCAGCATAAAAAAAGATTAATGAATATAGAGAAGAGGTTTGAAGCGCTACCAAGAAAGAGATTATTCAAGTGTTAAAGATTGATTATGATCAATTAAAAATTTGAGTAAAGAATTTTCTTAATGTTTTGAGTATCCCTTGATTTGGATCTTAAAAAAGAAAATGCACGAATTTTAAAAGGCGAAATTTAAACACCTAGAAAATATGATGAAAGTACTACATCTTCGGTAAATAGCGTACTAAAACATATTACTACTGATTTGGAAAAACTTAAAAAAGATGTTCCTACCCGCCAACGGCATACGTTTGGTAAAGTCCGTTCAAGTCTATTGCGCTGTTACGTCATATCATTTCATCTTGCTTTATGCAATGAACGTATGTACTAAATTGTTCCGTCAAATTTGAATCTTTGACATCGATTTGGGTTCTGGTGTCATATAAGCACCGTCGATTTTGAAGCTTTTTTGGGTTCTATGGAAAGATTACATCAAATGGGACACATTAAAGCAAAAAAATTTGCGGATTAAGCACATTTTCGCAAAATAAATTGAAAATAAAAATTAAAATGTAACATACATTTTTTGCTAATAAACACAATTCCAGTACACTTTGTTCTGAGGTATGGTCGCAGAAGGTTAATAATAACATAATATAAAGCTTCTTTTCTTAAAAATTGCAAATAAAACTGGTTTTTTTGCACTTTAAAACGATAATATAATATTTATGAGATAAACGTCAATATGACTATTTCTTAAAACATGATTATATTAGGTTGGCTTAGCCAAGGCCAGCTATTGTAGTATAGGTGGCCTTGGCTTAACAGGCTATTGTACGGGTAGATGTTGCCAAGTGTAATTTCTATTTGGTTCTAAAATAAAACAGTCTCGTGTTGAATATGTTTCAAAAGTACTGTGGGATGAAAACTTCTTATAAATAATGATTCTTAATTGCTTTGTTTAATAAAATAACAATAATTCGAAAATATGATTTACTAGAATTAGATGTTACGCTAAAAGTGGGTCACTTTTAATAATAAGTCATATAAACTAATTTATTTAAAAGGTCATTTGGATTAGTTTAAAAGAGTATCACGCGTAGTGCGTTTGTTTTGTTACTTTGGGTTAATTTTGATTTTGTGATGGGCTGGGTTGGTCAAGAGCGTAGCGCGCTCGTCTAAATGCGCTTGTTTGGCTAATCAAAGTTAGTTTCGATTATTTTTGCTTAATCTGGAATACTACTTTGATTAATTGGGGTTAGATTTAATTCATTTATTGATTTATTGGTAGTTGGTTTGTGTTTTACGCTAATAATTGCTAATAAAAATCGTTTTGAGATGCCCCACCAGTTCAGTGAGAAAGAGCAAGCTTTAATTTTAAAATTAGTGCATTATTTCATACGTGAAAAAGGTGCTGGTAGGCTACTTTTACCCTGGAAAGCTGTGCACAATGTAAGTAACTAAATAGTATTTTTTTCTATTTGTTTGATAATATTAAGAAATGATATATCTAGAAAAAATTTATTTTTGATGTGTAAACATCTTACGCGGCGATATGAGGACAAATCTCGGCAAATGAGACGGAAATGCGCAAACCAATTCTAGCCGCTAGCAGGGCGGTATTATATACAATTTTGCCATTTAAAATCGTTTTAAATGGATTTTAGACGATAAAAAAGCATGTTTTAAATTATACGAACCGTCAAAAGTATTATTTTTTAATTATTATATTCGCAGTGTATTTGGATCCATAGCACAGCTTATTTTTAATGGACGGTTGAATTTAAAATGAATTTTCGCTTCAAAAGCCACGACAAATTCGTCCGAAGCCATAGCTATCGGCCTAAAAAAGTCCGAATTTTCCGATTTTTATACAATTTTGCCATTTCAAATCGTTTTTAAACGGATTTTAGACGATAAAAAGCATATTATTATTTTAAATTAAACGAACTGTCAAAAGTATTATTCAGATGCCCAGACGTTTAAAACAATATTAGGTTTGTTCTAGCAGCGATTTCAAACGGTTCCAAACCATCCGGAGTTTGCGCATAGCGATATAAGCGACGCTTATATCGTTATGCGCACACTCCGGATGGTTTGAAACCGTTTGGAATCGCTGCTAGAACAAACCATAAGTATGTAAAATTGATAAAAACGGAACGTGTTCCGGAATAGAAAACAGGTACAGAGACATCTTTTGGCTAGTGTAAAAAATAACGTACGAGTCTATCTAAGACGTACGGATATTTTCTTTTGACGTCAGAAATTCTGATGTAACAGCGCAATAGCCTTGAATGGACTTTACATATAAATATTCAATACAATCCAATGTAAAAAAAATATATCAACGAGCGAATTTATATTTAGTGTCTACGATCGCTAGTGCCAGAGAGCAAGTAGTAAAAGAACTTCATCGACCTGCCCGTACAAGATTTATTCAATACGGTTTGCATGATATCTTTGCAACTGATCATGCTCAACTCGACCAGTATTCTCGTGAAAATAATGGATATAAATACAGATCGGTCGTGATTGTTTTTCAAAATATCTCTGGGCAAACGCTATAAAATCGAAATCTGTTCAAGATGTTACAAATACCATGGAAAGTATACTGAAAACATCAAATAGAATCCCGTTGTAAGAACAAGGTGTAAATACATAATATGTATATTATATTATAATGATTCAAAAAATAGAACGATTCAGATGAAACCAAAAGATGTAACTAAACAGTCTGTTTTTTTTTTATTAGAACAAGAAGTATTAAAAAAAGAATGGAAATAAGATGCTTGTGAATTGGTTGTGTTTTGATAAATTTCATAATAGTTCGATTGATAAATTCAAAGATGTGTAATAAATTATCTAAATATTAATATTCAAAAATTTTTGATATAATCTTAAAAATGTCTCTTCTGTGAAGAATAGAATAAACTTAGTCGTAAGCATAAACATAAATGTAAAAACTTCTTTGAAAAATAAATTAATTACACAAAATTGTATCCTGTAAATGTTAAGTTATATTTTATATCAAACCAAAAATTATTTACTTGATACAAGTCTCTCGAAGCATTTTTGTATTATAGTTAATATGGAGTTTTATGTATATTTACTAGCTTCTCAAAACATACAAGATCTTTTAATTCACGCTATATTATTACTTCTAAATAGACAGACCTATAGTTCAGTTCACGCTCAAAAGTTAGCGTTGCGCCTTATGGCAATGCTTTTCTTATGGGGAATAACTGTGCATTGTTGCCAACTCGGGCGCCTTTAAATCGTGATGGCATATCAATTTTGAAGCATGTCCTAAATTGATTCACAAGTCTTGGGAGGAGCCTTAACTTACGATTCGCGCATGATCCATTTACTATCGGTAAAACAGACGGCTCGAAAGTGAGGTTGGACGCTGAATTCAATTCAAATCCCTAACAATAACAAATAACATATACAGGAGTTGTTATCTTATACATATCTAAAATCTGCGAAATTTAGAATCAGTGGAATCTTTGCTATGAGAAACTACAATATGCAACTATGCATGCGATATTGATATGTGGTTAATTGAAGAAACATTCAACTCAATTCAAAAGCAATGTACCTACTGTGAAACAAACTTGGCCGATAGAACAGTTTATTGTTATTTCTCATAAGATTGTGAACTTGTAAGCATCTGTAAGGTGCAGTAAATAAATTAATAAAAACAGAAATTTACCATTGTGCAATGGTTTAAATGCTTAGCTTCGTAAAAGTTCATTTCGTTTTTGTATAAGTTTTGCTTATTATGTAGCTGTAAATATCGCCATTACGGCCTAGTTCAAACTTTTAATAATATTTACGTTATTTTTAGCATAGGTCATCTCATGTAAAATATATGAAATGGGTGACGGTATAGCTTAATATTGTATTTGAGTTTGTTGTACCCCAGTTATATCCCAAACTAACATAGAGTAACTTACACAAAGTAGAGTAGATTGACACCATAAAATGAAACTCAAGTATGAGAGAAAAGAATGCTAATTTATTTCCAAATAACTACCAAATATTTATGAAATGGAAAACAAAACAGTCTATTATAACTAAAAGTGTGCTATAACGTTATTCATATACAACAACAGTAAAGGTCTCGGGCTGGCATATATGTGTTAACTTTAACAATTTAAAATCATATTTTGCTTTATACAAACTTACAATAAAAACCAATGATAAACAGATTGGTTAAAACACTTTATATAGCACAAAGAGTCAGTTAAAACTGAGTACTATACACAATTGGCATGTATCGATCACCCAGCCACAAAACTCATCGGGAGATACAAAGGACAGACAAGACAAAAGATAATAAAACAGTTAAAACACTATAATGTAACTCATCATAAAAAACACAATAATTCACTCATTATAAAAAACCATACCACACAATTGATGGAAAGAGATGTTTTAATTTAAGGTTTTTGTATCATAGTGTGCCAATGTTTTACGAAAGGGGCCATATTATCTTCTTTGCTTATGAGCACACTAAACTATATTGTTTCCTACTGATCACTAAGATAATACTCATCATCATCCGAGTCACAAGAATTAAGTCAATAATGACCAGTAATATATCCCAAGCATCTCAGTTGATCCTTTTTCCAGTCCTCGCTAATTGTAGCATTTGTGTGATGAACATAATTTATCCATTTTTCTGGTGTAATCTAAAACAGATTCTCCTATAAAATAGCAATATTTAAAAGTTGTACTACATTTTTACCTTTTGAAGTGCTTCATTCCACAAATTTAAAACAGCTTCGCTTGTGACAGAATGTTTCGAACTGATTAATGCTTAATTCTGACCATACCATCTCAATAGGATTATATTAGCAGTGATAGGGAGGAAGTCTTAGGACACGATGTAGTAGATATCTGCACTCTGTCAAATTTATCAGGTTCGTTAGCAATGAACGCAGTGTGATATGTTCGCCTACATTAAAACCGAAATAATGAATAAATTATTTCAAATAATGAAAAATTAAAAGCAGATTACCTTTCTCATACATAGCATATATGCGTCTCCGCATGTATGGCCATGAACTTTGTACTGACGCCCTCCACGAGAGGAAATAATAGCATCATTTGTCTTGGTTTAGGTTTTAAGCTGGATTTATAGTTTCCGTAAAGTAAGAAGTAAGCAGTAAGCCGTAATCGATAAGAAGTAAAACGTAAGCAGTAACAAACATGTGATTCATAGTTTCCGTAAGAATTTGTTTCCTATTTTTGTCATTTGCCAAATTCAGGTTTATGGTAAATATTATGTTCTCCGTCCCCTATCTTTTTCTCCACTTTTTTTGAATCTCTTCAATTATAAAATACCATAAATTTTGAAAACTTTAATAATTATTAACATTCTACCTACCTACATACTACATACCAGTGGAACACATTGCAGAAGCAATTGCCTCACAAGAGTCCCAAGCGTTGCATCTTTTATTAGTATCTATATAATCCTTTAATATAACGAATAATGCTGAATAATGTTTATTAAAATATGGTCTTCTTCGTATTCCGTTAGTAAAAAAATACACAGAGATGAAATGTAAACAAACAAAAATCAAAAATGCCGGCAGCCGACGAGCATGCGTTCAGGTTAAATATCGTATTACGCCTGTGCACTATCGCCGTAAGCCGTAAGCCGTAAGAAATGGAATTGAACCATTTCTTACTTCTTACTGCTTATCGCTTACTGCTTACTGATGAACTGTGAATGTCAACGTTACTCGCCATTTGTTTATTTTTCTTACTGCTTATCGTTACTTCTTACTTCTTATTTTACGGAAACTATAAATCCAGCTTTAAAGTCAATGAATCTGGACTCCCTTTGATGCATTAAAATAGTCTACTAGTTTTAAAATGAGAACTTGCTCATTTGCAGCGTACCGTTGTCCAAGCATTTTCAGCGGCGATAACAATCAGTACAATCACAAATTTGTGAGTCACAAATAAAATAAAAATAGAAAAATACGTTGAACGAACTGCAAACAAATGTGTATTTTTGACACTTTAATAGATGAGGAATTTCAATCGATATCTTATCTTGCGTAACTTCACGTACGTCCGTGAAGTCAATTTTCTGTCACCCCCGATTGACGGTGGCTTGAGAGAGAAAGACTAGGTGAGACGAAACGATCAACGCTCACTTTACAAACTATACGTTAACTTGGCAACGCCGTTCTCCATAAGCGCCACGCTAACTTTTGAGCATGAATTGATCTATAGAAAAAGTATGTAACGATTTTCAACAAGTTGTATCTATCAAATCGGGTGAATGTAAGGAGAGATAGTGGTTGGTCTTTATCTAAAGTATTATTTCTAGAATTAAATATAAACAAGTATACACCACTATAATAAACATGGTGGAGAACTTCTCTATAAAAACCCATCATTTTGAGACAATTTTTAGTCGAACGCAAACACCTGCTTAGAACCTGTGTCAAGCTGCAGTTCTTCAGATAACGAAGTTCTGGTTGTTGACGAGGGTTATGAATGAAATTCATCCTGTTCATCGCCATGTTGGCAGTATCTGGACAGTATGATTATAAGAAATTAGAAAGAAATCAAATGTCTAGCACTCATTATTCTACCAAAAACTTTAAATTGCTGCAGAACTTAGTATAGCGCGAGGTTTGATACCCAGTGTGGGAATAACTAGCTAAGTATTAAATCTTCCAGAAGAATTAGAGCCATGACACACACACAGCGGTTTTTGCCGAATCGGCTGCCGAGTCGGACACCTACTCGGCGCGTATAATATACTTTGCAAATGGGGAAAAATACACACGGCGGCGATTGACGAGTCGCTGCTTGTTAGCCGGCACGTCATCTGATCAGATGCATGCGCCGCGCCGCGGCAAAAACAGCTGTGTGTGTCATGGCTGCCGACTCGGCAGCAGATTCGGCAAAAACCGCTGTGTGTGTCATGGCTCTAAATATCTATTACTGATTGGGTCTTCGTTAATTCTAGGGAGTCATTGTTTAGGCTGTTCCGCAGGCAAAGGTATCGAAAAAATAGGTATCTGCGAAATAGTGTAGTAGCCGATGATAGTCACTAAGTTTTTTTTGTTAATAATAATAATATTGTCATTGTCATATAGAAAATAAAGAAGTCTGCCAAAATAATATATTTCACCATTTAATTAAAAAAGAAAAGAATTTAAATAGGTTTTATCCCGAGAGCCCGGGATAACAGACAAGTATATATTTTAGGTAAGACCCGATAACAATTGGTCATTCAACGGTCTAAATACCAACGCTGTGGAGAAGTTAGGATACGGCCTGTAGTACTCTCAAGCAAGCCATTTGAAGAAAGAAGGCATTACACAGTTGACAAATGGGAGACAGAGAACGGAAGTCCTCGACGTTCAAGTGGGTATCCACACCCGATGGCATAATAGAGGCTTATATTTATGATAATCTTCTCGAAGCAAGAAATGTACCAGCACAGATTCGAGAAGAGAACAACTTTGACTAGAGATGGAAATCAAGAAATAGAAATCGAATTTAAGCATCAGCAGGAGATGTTAGATCTACAGTTAGCTTTACAGCTAGCGCAATGGGGGATTCTGATGAGGATTTGGGATCGGTAGACAGTGAGTTAAAAGGTCACAAACCTGATATTTACAATTATTGGAAAAACGGTAAATGTCCATGGGAGGTTCCTGATGATAAAAATTATGTAAATCCGTACCCAAGTCTGAAAAGTTAGAATCTATTAATTTATTTGAAAATAATAACCAAATAGCTGCGTATCATTTGACTAAAATTTTAACACGTCAATCAATACCACAAGATTTACCAGTTTTTGATGGCAATCCAATGGAATGGCTAAATTTCATTTTTTCTTATTAAAATACGACAGCTATTTGTGGTTATTCACCTGAAGAAAATCTATGTCGCTTACAAAAGGCTTTGCAAAGTCATGCTAGAAACATTGTTGAAAGTTTACTTATTTTACCTTCAAACGTAAATAAAATTATAGAAATTTTGAAGATTTGGACGACCAGAACAAATTATTATGTAATTAGTAAATAAAATAAGGAAATTTCCTTTTGTAAAATCAGGCAGGTTAACTGGTAAATTTTGCGGATGAAGTTAAAAATTAGGAACAATAGAAACTCTCGAAGGTAATGATCATTTAAGAAATCCAATTTTATCACAACTTACTTGAAAAATTTCCCAATAATTTAAAATTGAGTTGGATGGAATCTATTTCTGGCAAGACAGTTCAAAAACTTAAATTATTAGAGTTTTCTTCATGGCTGGACAGAAAAGCGTACTTTGTATCCCAAATTCAAAAATTGGATGTCAAATCTCATAATGACATACATCATCATAAACCTGCACCAGGTAATAAACGATTTACCTTGATGACTGAGAATGGTAATGTACGGGGTATTACACAAAACTGTTTTTGCCGTAGAAAAGAATTGAATCATTTAACTAGATGTGCAGCATTTTTAGATATGAGTAGATAATCGTTGGAAGTTTGTCACTTCAAATAAAGTTTGTTTTTCTTGGTTATGGCCAACATGATATAAAAAAAACTGTAAGAAAATTAAAAAATGTGGTAAAAATGGTTGCGTGAAATCACATCATGAACTTTTGCATTCAGAAGTAAATAAAATTTTAACAAACGACGACTCTGATGCAAATAAAGAAATAAATGGTTTCACGTTGACTTCATCAGTTGTTTTATTAGAAATTATTTCTGTTGTCTTAAGTAAGGAAAGCAAAGTGATAGAGACATTTACTTTGTTGGATGACGCGTCGACTGTGACTTTAATAGATCAAAATCTAGCATGCGAATTGAAACTTGACGGACCTAGAAGCAAACTGTGTATTCAGTGGACCAATGCCCAAACAAAAGAGCAAAATGATTCAAGAATAGTAAGTTGTAATATCGCGGAACTAGGAAGTACAAAGGAGTATCAGCTGCGGCACATAAGAACGATAGAAGACATGTCACTGCCTTGTCAAACGGTAAATTTGGACAAGGTTTTCAAAAGATACCCCTATTCAAATAAAAATATAAATTTACCACCGTTTAACAATGCTAACCCCCCTTACTTATTGGACAGGATAATTGGCCTCTTATAATTAATCGAAAAACTATTACAAGTCCTTGGAACTGTCAAGCTATGAGTGAAACTCTATTAGGATGGACAATTCAGGGAAATGTACACCCAGACGGCGTTGGGAAGAGGCAAGAAGAATTCCAAGTTAATCACATAAGACATGGTGAAAAGGATGATCTCGATCTTTTACATGATGTGGTTAAGAAACAATGGGAAATAGATAATTTTGGTCTAGATAAAGTTAACACAACCATGTGAAAGGAAGATAAGCTTAAAATATTTTACTTAGAACAATGCACCGTAACCAAACTGGAGACAGGATTACTATGGAAGGATGAAAATATTACTTTGCCAGGGACAAATGCTTTTAAGTCACTGAACTGTACAGAAAGAAAAATGGACAAGAACAAAGAATTTGGACAGCTCTATTGTCAGAAAATTCGTGACATGGAAGAAAAACAATACATTCGCAAGTTGTCGCAGGAAGAAAGTCAAATAATTAACCCACGGACCTGGTATTTACCGCATTTTCGTGTTACCAATCCAAATAAGCCCAACAAAATGAGAATTGTATTTGATGCTGTTTCTAAGTCGCATGGATTAAGTTTAAACGACACTTTATTAACAGGACCAGACCTTTATAATTCTTTGTTTATACTTTTAATAAATTTTCGAATAAAAAAATTTGCATTTTCTGCAGACATTAAAGAAATGTTTCCACAAGTCCAGATTCGCCAAGAGGATCAATGTGCTCAACGAATATTATGGAGTGGAATGAACAGAAACAGGGAACCTGAGATATATGCAATAGTAGTATTCTTTGGATCAACATGTGGACCTTGCCTTGCTCAAGAAGCTAAGAACAAGAATGTTTTGGAGTTTAAGGAAGGATTTCCTGAAGCTGTTAAAGCAATCACAGATCACTACATGGACGATTATCTGGGTAATGCGGACAGTGAAGTGAAAGGTATTCAGCTTATTAATGATATAATAATTGATCATAAAAGAGGAGGTTTCGTCATTTGTAATAATGACTTAATCTCTAGTCTTCTACTGAGCGTGTTCTTGGAGTATGGTGGAACCCTAAAAGAGATACCTTTGGATTTGAAACAAAATTTTACAAAACAGATACCCCACTAAACGTGATATTTTAAAACTGGTAATGTCAGTTTTTTACCCTTTAGAATTTCTAACAAATATTTTGATTCGAGGAAAAATTCTATTACAAGAAACTTTCCAGAACAAGTTGGGATGGGATGATGAAATTCCAAACACTTAATATGAAAAATGGATTGTTTGGCTTGAAAATTTAAAAAGTATTTTTAAATTTAAAATACCTAGACAATATTTTACCCTAGATCGACACAAAGGTATAGTACAACTTCATATTTTTACAAACGCTTCAGACAAGTCATATTGTGCAGTAGCTTATCTTAGAGTACAAATACACACTCAGATTCAAGTGGCATTTGTAACTTCTAAAGCACGTCTGGCACCATTAAAACCTTTAAGTATACCACGCTTAGAATTACAGGGCGCCTTAATGGGTGCCAGAATAGGAAGTTTCCTGAAAGAAAATATGAAATAATTAAATATTTCAAACATTTTCTATCGGACGGATGCCAAAACAGTACTATATTGGATCAGATCTGAGACAGGGCGTTTTAAAGTGTTCGTGGCTCAGAGACTTGGCGAAATTGAAGATTTATCTAACCCAACACAATGGAGATATGTGCCATCAAAACTAAATCCAGCAGATGAAGCAATAAAGAACAAGTATCTGGACTATACGGAGAATGGTATATGGATATCTGGACATAAATTCTTAAAAGAGGATTCTCATAACTGGCCTCAAGAAAGTTTAGCAGATAACACTATAGGTTGTGGCAATGAATACAAAACAGATATTGTTTTAATGACTTCAATTAAAGAAAATCCTGAGATACCTGATCCGCAAAGATTTTCAAAATGGAACAGATTAAGACGTAGCACCGCTTATATGCTGAGATTCATAAAGAATTGTAAAACAAAGAATCAACTTCAAGATGTTTTAGGAAAGGATGAACGTGTTATTATTTTAAAAAATGCAGTTAGACAGTTTTTCGGAAGAAATAAAACATCTTCAAACTAAAAATTGCGTTCAGAAAAAATAGTCGACTTTGGACGTTATCACCAGAACTTGACAAATATGGGATAATTAGATTAAATGGAAGACTCGAAAATTTAATAGACGCAGAAGAGGAGTTTAAACATTCAGTTATTTTAGACCCAAAACATTACATTACTAAATTAATAATGATATTTTCATGAAAATCTTTTCATCAAGGGCAAGAGTACTAAACAAATTACGAGAAAAATGTTGGACTTTAAGAGCAAGATAAGCAGTTAAAGATTCTTTCAGAAATTGTCAAAAATGTAAAATTAAAAGGGCAATTCCTGAACCACCACTAATGGGACAATTAGCAATTTGTCGTTTGGAGCCAACAATAAGGTGTTTCATGAAGACAGGTGTAGACTACAGTGTTTTATACATGTTTTAAGGCAATTTGGTTGTGGGAGAGGTTTTCCAGTCGAAATATATAGTGATAATGGAGGAAATTTTAAGGTGGCAGATAAAGAATTATCTGAAGAACTGAAGAGGTTGTTAAGTGAAACAGAAATAAAATAATTTTTTCTATTTTGGTATCATAAAGAAGTCTTTTCGATACGCAAAGTAGTGTCGAAAAGAAGCTCTTTTCGACGCTACTTTTGTTGACTGGTTGATTGATATTAACAAAATTGTTCAATGTCAAGGCTCACTAGCAAAAATTTCGACACCGCTTTCAATGGGATTTCTACTAATAAAGACGTCAAAAATGGCAAGATGGCCGGCCAACTTTTGATTGCGACTAGAATAAATTAACATTTTTCATTAAAAAAACATGCAAAATAGAAAAAATAGTATTAAATACACGTTTTAAAAGACATTTAGCGCACTCGCACGTTAGGAAACTCCGAATCATTTCCTCATAGGACCATCTTATAGTGCGTTATCATGTGCTGTTACAAAGGAGACAAACCTAAATTTCCTTTCAAAATGGCGAGCAGCACAAAAACTATCTGACTATTTTTGGAAAAAATGGTGGTCTGAATATATGCCCCTTTTGTTGAAAAGGACAAAATGGCATCAAGAAAGAAGAGCCTTAAAGGAGGGAAAATTTGTTATTATAGTAGATCCTGACGCTCCACGAAATGTTTGGCCAAAGGGTCGAATTATTCATACGTATCCAGCTAAAGATGGAAGAATACGTGTAGTAGATGTGAAATTAGCAACAGGCCATATATTAAGAAGACCAGCAACTAAAATATGCAAAATTAATGGTGAACGGTAATAATTGTTCTAGGAACAATTACTGCGGAGGAAAATGTTATTTCTATTAATACTGCTTTTATTAGGTAAAGGTATCGAAAAAATAGGTAGCTGCGAAAAAGTGTAGTAGCCGCTGATAGTTGGTAAGTTTTTTTTTGTTAATAATAATAATAACATTATCATTGTCATATAGAAAATAAAGAAGTCTGCCAACATAATATATTTCACCATTTAATTAAAGAAGAAAATAATTTAAATGTTTTATCCCGAGAATTGGTTCTTCGCCCCGGGATAACAGACAAATATATATTTTAGGTAAGACACGATAACAGGGGTATGGTTGAATATTTTGGTTGTGAAATAGTGATTAAAGTGATAAGTCGAGAAAATAATTACTCTATGATTTTGTTTAGATGATTTGAGAGCTATTCTAAATACTTATAAGTTGATAAATTTTAGGTTAAGATTACTTAAGAGATTTAATTTAGTTTTATGATAAAACATTAAACAACGTAAAACTATCTAGCACATCAAGATAATTGCCTAGATATAATAAAAAATATTATAATTTAAATATTTCTGACTTATCTTATTATCAGTTAGATTTTATTAATTTTAATCCACATAAAATTGTTGACGATGTACATAAGTTATGCAGTATATATGCTTAATAGATGTAAATACTAGTACTCATTGTTTTATTTCCTGGTATAGATTATTTTTTCAACATAGAAAGATGTTTACTTGACTTTTTATCTGGTGCTCTTAAAAGATTTTAACAGCGAAGAATTAAAATCGCTGCTGATAATTTTTTTCTGAAATATGTTTAGTTATTCTCTTTTATGTATTGAGGAAAAACTTCCTGCTGAATGTAGACATAATTTTGACTTGCAAATTAAATTACCGTGTCTCACTCAATATAATCAATCTTTTTGACAAACTCAGGTAGATGGTCTCCCGTTATCACAAGACACATGCTCTTGTATAAAAATTCTAACAAAGCAGGGGCGGCTTCTCAATAAGTGCGCCCGTGCGCGCGCACTGCCTTCGAAAGTAAACGGAAAAATAAAATCTTCCCTACATACAATTTAACATAAACTAACTATAATTTGCGAATTTACATATTTTTGAATCTCCACTGGCGGCAGAATACATTATTTTTCTTCAAACGTCAGTAAATCCGTCATTACTCGACTGTGTGGGCGGCCGTGAAGTTTCGTTTTTCCTCCGCCGGAGCTTTACTTTTCACTTTTCCGCCGGCGGAGGTAAAAGTGTTACCATAGCAACATAGATACGATACAAACAGACAACAAAATAAGCGTCAACAACTCAAGATTTATTAAACTACAATTTGTATTTATCACTCAATTTGTGACTGCATTTCTAAAAATCACTAATTTAGGAACAAATTGGTTATTATTTAATCGAACTTACTCAATAACTGCTTATCAATACGGAATTAAAACGCAATCGAAGACGCAAAAAAATAATAATTGTTGACAGTGTCCACTGACAGCTTTATGTTACATTATATTCACCGACACCGGTCTAAGCAAGGCCACCTACGACCGTGGTCTAAGCCGCCTTGCGAACCCATTTATCTTTAATAATAATTAGATATTATTACTATTAAAAAGAGATGTTTTTGCATTAATTTGTCGACATTTGAAGAAAAAACAGCATATTTTATTTGGAGGAAAAGTTACTTTTCATGGCTTGCTCTCTATTACCAGCCTCACTCCGTTCGGCTGTTAAACACGAGCGCGCCATGAAAAGTATCACTTTTCCTCCATATAAAATAATATACTATTATAAGAGCGAAATCGAGGCACGACGGCGACGATCAAAACGCAGAGCGTCCAACGGCGGCCTCCGTCCGTAACCACAACTAGTTTAAATCTGCCGTGCGCTAGTGTTCGGCGCTCTTGTTAAATGCATTTTCGTCATGCAAAACGGTCGGGAATGTTCGTAAAATCACGAGAAGTCAAGGCTCATCCGTGCGCTATTTAGATCCGCACTTTGTAGCTTAATTTAGTGATAATTTGCAATTCTTGCGTATATAGTATGGTGTCACAAGCTGATTTTTTCAGGGATGAAAATACATGATAAGATAACCCTTATTTCGGAGGTAATACAAAATTAGACTCCACAAAAGGACACTATCATCAAAAATCGAGATATTGGTACCATCGTATAGAGGAAAAAATACTTATTTTTTGGTCCAATGCACAATAAGCTCTTTGTAGGAAGTATTTTTTGATAATTATTCAAAAAAAGATCATTTGCATTAGCCCATATGGCCGAAAAAAAAATTTTAATGTAAATATCTCGGTTTCAACCGTGCAAAAATTTAATTAAAAAATAGTTATTTTTAAATATAACACTCAATTCACAAAAAGGGAAGGCCTAAATGAAAAAAAAATATTCTTTAAGTTTGGCTTATGTCTTGACAATGTAATGGAGCGAATCCCATATTTTTTGCTTATAAACTAACAATGGTATAACAATAAATAATGAGAGACGTCATGGGTTTACGCCCTAATTAAATATGTCCAGCCTCTTCGTCTTCAAGCTACGGCTGATGCAACACATTTATTATAGGTCCTGAAAAATTCAGCTTGTGTGGAAAAAGTGGGAGGTAAATCGTTTTTTAGGGCGAATATTACATACTACTATTATAAGTATTATTCTGTATTATACTCCAGTCGAGCCGTGAATTTATTTTTGTTTTGTTCGGATCGTTGACGCTTGTTAATTAGCTGCAGATAAACTCGTGAGTTTAGTGTACGTAATATTGTTTAGTGTTTTATATTTTTATTTATATACTATTATTCTACTGTCATGGCTAGTAGTTCGGGTTCTGACAATTGCTGTGGGGGCATAAATTCAGTTGACAATATTACTAAAAATAACTTTTCTCTATTGGATCTGAATAAAAAGATTGAAATAAGAGGTTAGGGCGACCGATGCCGGTTTTAAAATTAGACCAAACATGTGCCAAGAAAAAGGATGGTCGGTCTTTCACCAGACCAGACATTTTAACCCCCGAAATCTTGTGGCGAATGGAATTTCACTTTAAAGCTAGGAAACGGCAAAGTCGAAGGGCTAACCATCGACAAAAAGATGTTCAATAACACTTTTTTGCCATCAAACCGATATATTTTTTAACGTTTTCGAACTTCTCCTGATTTTTTTTTGAACTTTATTGATTTGTAGTTACAATAAACTGTTTTAATGGTTTACCCTTCTGAAATCGATAAGTACCTACTTATTAATTTCTTTTAGTGCGCAACAATTACCATTTAAGAGGGCGCCGAATTCATTTTTTAAACGATTTTAACGAGTTTTGGGTAAAAAATGGGCGTGGCACCCCCAAAACTTTCCGCATTCGGCGGGTAAGCCTCAGGCGGCGCCTGCAGCGGGCATCCCCCTGTTCGTACGAAAAAACCTACTTAAATTGCGCACTACCTATTTAAAACCTCACGAGCCGCCACTGTAACAAAGTAATATTGAATTATGAGAGCCTCAGTCATGGTTTGTTAAGATCGAGCTTCATAGCACTGACTGCAATTTTTATTCTTTTTTTTTTTGTACATAAACCAAATGAAATAGTAAAAATACATGTACATTTGGAATCTTATATCTTTTCTACAAATGGTTCTTGGATCCCTCTATTTTCTATTCTACACTTACATACAACAGCAGTTTTTATGGCATGGGTTCCACGATCATCGCAAAACTATTTTCAGTATAAATGAAGATTCTATTTCCGAAATAAAAACTTTTTTGATGGTAAATAATGGACTACTATTGTCCAGAGATTCCTGTTACACATAGTGAATATACCTATTTTTCCAATGTGTGTGTAATCATCCGATCTATAAGATTGGAATATTATTAGCATAATTCATATATAATATCGGTAAAAGCCAATGTACTTTATGGCTCAATAAATAATTTGCTATACGTTTGCTGATCATTTTTCCTCCAAGAATAAAAAAAAACACAAAAATATGTTATTCCTAGTATTATCGGGTAGCAATCAGCAAACTATAAAAGTTCATATCATTTGTGTATGGGAACATTTGTGTATGGGAACAGTGTAGGGACATGCTGAGGATTATATTTTTAAAATATCATTATCCGTGTCTACGATCTGCATCTTGAAAATACCTTACATCATTCATAAAATAGTTCAAGTAGGCAGGAAGTTTGGTCACGGGGCAGGGAGTTCCTGTCATGGGGTTGCGGGCTGGAACTTTTTGGCCAACGACCGCCGAAAACTTCGTAGATCCCTATCCCTACTTAGTTATGCAAAATGTTTAAAATTATAATTATCTTTCAATAAGAAAATTAAATATATTTACCATAAGATTTGGTTCAGATCCAGACATTAATACCGGAGGTGGTTGAGCCACCGGTACCGGGGGCGGTACTGCGAAATTGCCTAAAATAATCTCTTGCACTGCTGCTGGTACGTGCATCCGCTGTGCCTCTGTAAATGTATTTAGATGCTCTTGAAGTGGTACTTTAAGGTCGGGACAAGTAGTCAATACTTCTGTCAGTTGCGGCGCCGGCAATTGCATTAGCACGGCGAAACTTTGAGGCTTCGTTCTTTGACAGCATTTGATAAATCCTTCCCATACCACTTTGTGTTTCCAAACCTAAAATACAAGTACGTACATGAACTTGAAAATAGATTCCGATTAAAAATTCGTGGTGGCATGGAAGACAGAACGTCGGAAAGTAATTACATTTATGTGCGGGGAGAACTTTCTGATTTGTTCTAAAATTACTAAGGCAATGAAAGCCTTGTGCTTAAATGTTGTCTTCTAATAAGTAGCACGCATCAACAAATCTATAACTGGTATGTGGTAAAATGTCAGCTGTTGATAATAAAGGCTCTTAAAGTTAGTTATTTATTTGTTGACATATTGACGGGAGAACCCTATTACTATAACACATTATTATAAATACACACACATACAGAAATATAATAAAACAAGTTTACTATAAATATTTCAGGATGATAACAGTTAACACAAAGGAGTTAAGTTTGCTCAATATTATGCAGGCCTATTTGTGAAAGAAAAGCGAAAATTGTTTCATTCATATCACATCTTAAACAGCCATTAGATGCGGCGAGAATTTACTGATTTGTTCTAAATGTCTGCCTAAATTTTCTATTATAATAAGTAGAACTCATCAACAAATCTATAACTGAT
The DNA here is from genome assembly GCA_016904865.1 of Pissodes strobi. Lineage (NCBI taxonomy): Eukaryota > Metazoa > Arthropoda > Insecta > Coleoptera > Curculionidae > Pissodes > Pissodes strobi. The sequence continues at coordinate 5,807 of JAEQML010060485.1, read as the reverse complement.
ATGTAGTAAAATATCAGCTGTCGATATATAGAGACTGAGAAGTTAGTTATTTATTTATGGACATGGTGACGGGATATCCCGTCATTATTGTAACACATTATTATAAATACACAAACAAACACATACAGAAATACAATAAAAAGTTTACTATGCAAATTTCAGGATGATAACACTTCACAGAAGATAACACAAGGTAGCTAAGTTCGCTCGATATTATACTGTGGAAAAAAAAACGATTTTTTTCTTAATTATCATATCTTAACCACCGACATAAGGCCAAGTAAGTCGTATTCGGAAACAACGGTTTTGACATTTTATCTATTACTTTTTGCGTGATAAATGTGAATGGTATCGACAACATGCGTGTTTTGATTTTTAAACGCAATAAGTAAAATAGGGACAGTAACATTTGTACGAAAGAACAACTATAAATGTTATTTTGTGTTACGGACTATTAATAGTAGTTAATCCATCAAAAACATACCGAACAATTTGTAACAGTCTGATTTGGCCAGTATAAAAGATTTTAAAGATCATTTTATATGCTGCATTTAGCAACAAAAGATGCTATATTTTGCGGTAAGGATTATTGAGTATTGACCTCTTCGGTTAATTAATTCTAAATTTATTGATTCGATTTTTTATCAATAAGCTTAAGGTTGGCGCATTTATTAATGTAAATTAATTTTATTCTACATATAGGTTAACGATGTATTTGTTCTAGCTTTTATAACACTGTTGTGGCCTTGAGTAGCTATTTTGATCATCCCTTTCTCTTATGTTGCCCTCAGGCACTTTGTGACTATATTTATTTTAGTTGATAAGCGGGCCACAGATCGCTTAGGTTTGATCAAACCACTAAAATAAGATATTATGTTGTTAGTATAACTTTGCTTAATTTCTATTACATTACCGTAGAACGACCAGCAAACCATTCTATATTTTTAACAATTGGGTTAATTAAGCCTACTGTAAAGCCTCATTGGATTCGTCAAATTCATATTCTACTTTCGGTTTAAACATTTCATAACTTTTTGGGGACCCCCGATTTAGTTAATTCAAGTCACCGGCTGATAACTTTTTGGAACCTCTGATTTATCTTTCCACGCGGCAGGCTGCATTTGTAATAATCGGTTGGTAGTTCCGGGTAGTAGGAATGGGCTATCCTCCCGTAATTGTTGCTTTCGATTTAGATTTTTAAAGGTTTATCATTTCGTTTAGGAGTATTTCCTAGTATTTCTTGAAAAATTTAATTTCAGCTCATTAATTGTGGCTTCCGCCGTCATTTTACAACCATAATAAACGAGAACTAAGTCGTTTATTATCTTAGAATTATTCCTCATGTCGAATCGTTGGAATACGGTACGGCATTTCTCGGCCCTACAATTTTTTCTTCCTGATTTGACGTTCTTTTTTTCTAATCTCGTGGAAGTGGAAAGGCAAATTGACTGAAACGAATGCATAGTTCTTCTAGAAATACCCTTCGGTGTGAGAGGAAGCATTTTGCTTTAGTGCAGTCATAGTGGACTCAAATTTCTGTATTGTGGTAATACTACCCTTCTAGGGATCTGGGAGTGAGTCCCTAAACAGTGCTCGACACTACCAAGTTATTGGGATATTCGGCTGCACTAGGTAAGCTTTTTCTTGAATTATTTTTTTTATTGCTTGTGAAACACATGGACGCCATGTATTTTACATTATTTCTAGAGGCTTTCCGAGCTCATCGTACAAGATCGAGGCCGTTGATTCTCTAGCCACCCTCCGATTCAAGAGAGGTAATTATTGCTAAAGTTTTTTTGGGTAAATTAACGATTTAATTGCCTTATCTGTATTAACCTTTTTTTACATTGACCACCATTTGCATTGCATTCCATGAGATATTTTACCTATTTCCTTTTATCATATCTGAATTTTTATTTTAATGTGACTTTAGTTTTGATCATATGGGGAAGTTTATATTAATTAAGGGTGCTTCATACCTATTTTTTTATATATTCAAGTTGTTCGTACCTTTCGTATTTCTTTTATTTGCTGATGGTCATTGAAAATCCATTGATAATTTTTGGGGGATTTGTTTTATAAAGAAAATATATTTATGCAAGGGGGGCTATAGTTTTTTCTATTGAAGTAAGGGGGTTTCGTCTAATTGGTATTGGGTTATTACAGGGTTTTATGACCGGGCTATACCACTGCCAGTTTTATCACTGGGCTATCGAGTGCCATAGCAGTACCTGGGTTTTGCTGCCCGGCGCCTCAATCAGAGGTATTTCCTACCTCCACTACTGAGCTTGACGAACCGGATCTAATGGTGTATCGTTGACTAGGTCCATCTCTTAACATTGATATATATTTGATTGATATTTTTCATGCCGATTGTTTTAATAATTAATTTTTAAACATAAATTCAGCAAGCTTTAAGATAGATTAATTTTATTTATTAATTTATTTTTCTGACCGATTGATATAATCGCTCTTAATCTTTAAATATAAATCAAGCATTGTTTATTGGGTCGATTGATATAATTATTGTGGCCTTTTATCAATTGATATTATTATCGCTACATTTATAATTGGTGCAGCTCCTAGCGCACACATACGTATATTTAACAAGCTTAGGTAAACCAAAGTGATCACTTCGGATTATAGTGTTTAGAGCATTTAGGTGTAAGGCATACAGTACCGAGTTAACAACAGAATTGGTCTCAGTACAATCATCATATTGTACCATTATTAATTACTTAAGTCTTTGACATTCCTTCACCTGTTAAATTCAACAATTTTCATAAACTTTTCTAAACTATTCTCCTAAATGAAACTCTTGTCGCCTTTAAATTGCAAAGATTTCACTGTAAGATTGTTGCTAAAAGTTGTTCGAAGCTAATAAATTGATCCGTAAATTTAGATTGTGTTTTTTTGTTAAGTTAAGATTGAGTTTCTTTGTTTGATATTCGTGCCTAACAACCCCGTACAACACCAGCGGAGCGTTTCAAGTTTAGCTGGTAAGAACTGGTGGCGCTCTAGAACTCCACTCCCGGAGCCGGGTATTGCAAACACGACTTTCCGGTGTTAGTTTTGTTTTTAATTAAAATCTTTACTTGCTTATCTTTTAACTTTAATAAGAAAAACGTGTTGCAAATTGTGAAATGTTAAACGCGGGAACACGAATGCCCCCAAGAAGATTCGTGATTGTTATTCGGGGGAGAAGATGGAAAACGCCAAAAACTTGTAAACGTTTGAATTATTATTGTGAAAAATGTATTAGGTAGAAAACACTTTTGGCCCTTCCTCCCTGTAATCCATAAATATAAATATTTTTTATTAATTTGCAGCCACAAAATGCACCTACAACATAAAAATTTGTTAAACATGTATTAATAGTTTTATTCATCAGGGGCTGGAAAATCCACTAAAGACTGATAGAACTTAAAAAAAAAAACTAAGATTTTGTTTATAGTGTTCGGCTCAAAATTAAAATGAACCATTTCGAGAAAAATCTGGTTGTAGTTTTAATCACATTCCATCAATTACATGATAAAATTCTGTATAAACTTCTAAATGTTTGGCCAATATAAGAGCATGAAGAGGATTTACATGGTATTTTATAAACTTTGTTCCAAATCCCATTCACATCTAATAGCTGTTTGAATTGCCTTTTTGATATTCCCGATCTGTTGGCTTTTCAATATAGGGTAGAGAAAAATATCTTTGATGTATGTATCAATATAAGCAAAAAGTGAGTTCTGCTTTTGTAAATTTGGTGGTTGAGAGGGTCTCTCCATTCTTTCTTACACATATTACTGTCTCTATTTTACTTATTGCGTTTAAAATCAAAACACGCAGTCGCCGCCAATTCCATCCAAATTTATTACTCAAAAAGTAACAGATAATATGTCAAAACCGTTGTTTCCGAACACGACTTATTTAGTTTTATGTCGGTGGTTAAGATGTGATGATAATTAAGAAAATAATTTTCATTTTTCTGCGAATCAAACAACAAAATATTTATCCACTACATGTGACAAAAACTGTAGAATAGAGACAGAAATGTCTGACGAGCGAATATATAAATAAAAAAAAAATAACATGCAGCAGTCTCATCGGTACCACCGCTTACTGCTGCTAACAAACATAATAATAATAATAATAATAATAATAATAATAATAATAATAATAATAATTTTCCTTTCACAAATAAGCAGTATAATATTGAACAAACAAAACTCCCTTGTGTTACCTTCTGTTAAGTGTTATCATTTTGAAATTGTTATAGTAAACTTTTTATTGTATTTCTGTATGTGTTTGTGTATTTGTAATAATACTCTCAATACTCAATATATTACAATAAATGTTTTTACAGACAGTTTTACATCCCTATATTAAAACAGTTTTAACACATTTACGTAGGTACCTAGAAAACTAAATTTATGTATGTACCAGTAGAGTTTCCGATTATTTAACAGTTTAAATTAATTATAAGTAAATCTTAGTGAGTGACACTTGTTTATTGCCGCTTTACAGATATTCAGAATAGGGCGGCAAACCTTTCAAAATTAGTAGCTATAGAATTTACACATTTCTGGTGAAATCCCCGCTTATTTGCAGTTGCTCTCACTGCCACCGGTAGAATGTTGAATATTCTAGCACTAAGATAGTCTACAGATCTAAGATTTAAATTTGTACTACTATTTGGAATTTCAAAGTTTTTTCAACATTAGACCTGGTGGGGTACGAGTGATTAACATATTCTGCCATTGTGGGATTCTGATATACACAAAAACATACACTTAAGACAAACAGAGATCTTGTAGCAAGAATCTTTTCATTGTAAAGTCGGCTTGTTGGAAACATTTTATTTTTTCTAAAAATAATTTTAAGAATATAGTTTTGAATTGTTGTCAAGGGCTTTAGAGCATTTTCATATGAACTTCCCCACACTATTATAGCATATCTAAGTAAAGAGTCTACTATGGCTTTGTATACCCAAATTAAAAGATGTTCATTTAATTTCCTAAGATTATTAGTTAATCTAGAAATATGCTGTTTCCACTTCAGATGTTGATCAACTATTGCCCCTAAATACTTAGTAGATTGTACTTCTTTTATTTCATTATCAATTCCATTAATTTTTATGGCATTAAAATTGGGACGATTTGCTGTTGTTAGCGAGAAAGCTATGTAATTTGTTTTGTCAACATTCAGAGACAATTTAAATGAGTCAAGCCAATTTTTTATTTTATCCAATCCGAGAGCCGTTTTCTCGTATACCTCTTCTCATGTTTCCCATACCAAAACCACAACTGTGTCGTCAGCATAGGAGACCACCACACCATTACCCAACAGCATATCTGTTAAAAAGTTTATGTAAATTGAAAATAGTAAGGGACCTAAGACCGTGCCTTGTGGTATGCTTATTAGAACCTCCGAAGGATCACTGTATATATTATTAACTTGTGTCATTTGCTTTCGACCCAGCAGATAGCTTCTAAAGACCTTCAACACAGCACCCCTGACCCCATAAATTTCTAAGACATCAAGAAGAAAGTCATGAGGCACCGTGTCAAAGGCCTTTGCCAGGTCAAGGAAAGCAGCAAGACATTTTTTACCTTTATCAAGATGTTTAGTAATGGTTCTTATTACTTTAAGTATGGCATCAGAGGCACTAATACCACTGCGAAATCCAAATTGGTTTTTGGCCAGAATGTTGTTAATAGAGAGAAAATTAGTTAATCTTTCCTTAAGGCATTTCTCAAATATTTTAGCAAAATTTGTTATGACACTAATTGGCCGGTAATTTGTAATTTTAGTTT
>JAEQML010060484.1:0-27095 GCA_016904865.1 Pissodes strobi | reverse complement strand
CATTCCTATTATCTACAAATTCACTTACTTATCGAATGTAAGGCCAAAATCAGTGAGATAATAACATAATTGAGTAGGTTCATAAAAATAAACTTATATTAAAAATACACAATTCCACAAATCACATATTTGTCAACATGCATTTGATAACAATCACAGAATACAATGGAACGCTTCAAGTATTTTAATAGCACCTAGTTACCTTTGCTAAAAACTGAAGTTGATAAGGGACACTTTTTACATCCTGGAGCCAGAGCCGAAGAGGCTCTATATAACCAATAGAGAAGAGAGAGAGAGAGAGAGAGAGAGAGAGAAACCATAAAAATGTTACAATTTTGTTTAAATTCTTCAGAGGAGTGTATTACAGAGTCTTATGTATATTATTTATAAAACCTTCTTGCGGTTCTTAAAAATAAAAAGCATACAAAAAGCCAAAATACAAAATTTAAGTGAATATTGCTTATTTGCTGTGAAGTAAAAAAAAGGTAAATCCTTAATTATAATTCAGATTTTTCATTGGTCGAACATAAGTACAGCATAAGAAATCAAAAGTTGGTGAACTTATGTTGTGTCTTATATTATGTCAATTTATAAATTGCCTGAGTTAAATTTGCATTTTTAACTTCTTATACTTATGCTATATAACATAAGCATATCCATCTATAAATCCAGCTTCAAGATTATGTAGATACCATTTTATGTATGTACTTACAAGATACTATAGGTTAAGACCTGTTGTTTAAACAATAATAATTAAAGATTGATTTGACTTTGACTTAACTTTTCTATTTTAAGAACTGAATAGTTATCTTGTCCAAATATGTATTTTTATAATGTTTTTAACACACTGTAACAGAAAGTATGCAGTTGTACAAAAACTCATTTAAACAATGGGAATGTACTTATTAAATACATTATTAAAACAATAATTTTTATTTCCAGTTGTCATCGTCTTGATCAAATCAAGAATAAAACAAAGGACATATATATTATACATTTCCATTTCGACATGGTACATATCTACTTCAACTTCATAATGAACTTTGGATCTCTCAATAATTAATAATATTTAGGTTAATGTTAGATAAATTATATTACATAGGTCCTATCAGAGAAAAGGGAATTATTATCTCCAAAACTAGTCTAAGTGATGTTAATCTATATTTAATGCAAAAGAACTCTTAAAATGCAAGTTATGCTCAAAATTCAATTTCAAGGTCCTTAAGATCTATTTTAGCTGTGAATTGTGTTGGACATTATGTAAGGTGATTCAATGACTTCTAAACTTACCAACAGCTTTTATTATTCTAGCAGGAACAGCCATGGTAGTATATTAATTCTAATTAATAATCAATCTTTAACTCATGAATTATGTTTACTTGGAGCAAGACTTTTGATGTTTTACTTAGTCGTGGGTCGTGGATCTATGAACAACCCAAAAATCGACAAAATCGTGTTTACGATTTTTGACAATGACAATGACAAGCGTCTAGAGTCTAGTCTAGCGCTGACTCTGAGTGAGTAGCGCTCCTACAAATTTTTCGACAAGCGTCAAGTGCCTGGCAATCGGGCGGAATTTTCGATGCCACATGCGCAATGGCGAAACGAATAATAGGTATTATTATGGCTTTGCATGGCCCTCCGCTCGCTACGGGAGCTTACTGAACAAGAACTAACCCAACATTAAGAAAAAAAAGTATATTAATAAAAAACAAACATAACCTCAAAAAAAAGGTAAACAAACATCTATCGCGACCGACGCGAATCGAACGCGCAGCGCAAGAATGACAAGCAAGTACTCTGCCTACTACACCACCGAGGCGTTTTAGAAGTTTTACTAGAACGTAGAGGCATGGATAATTCCGATATTTCGTTCTAGTTTCGCCATTGCGCTTGTAACATCGAAAATTCCGCCCGATCGTCAGAAGCTTGTATTTTTCGATGCGAAAGACGTGCATGCGCATCCCGTAACGAAAACTCTAATAACGGCGAAACAAGAATAGGTTATTATGGATTTGCATGGGGCCCTCCGACAAGAGCTACCCAAACCTAATCCAAGGTTTACCCAAAATCAAGACAAAAAAATAAATTAATAAAAAAACAACCATAACCTTAAAAAGAAACAAGCGTCTAGTGCACCCGCTAAATTTTTGATGCGAAACCGTGCATGCGTAATATGGACGAATGCATCGGAATTATCCATGTCTTTACGTTCTAACGAAATACTACGCCTCGGTGGTTTAGTAGTTTGAAGTTCTGCTTCATTTCTGAGCTGCGGGTTCGATTCTCGTCGGTCGCCACACATGTGTCCTTTAACTTTTTAAAGATTATGCTTGTTTTCTATTAATTTACTCTTTTTTTCCTAATTTTGGGTTGGCCTTTGGATAATTCTTGTTGGTTGCGTCTCCATAGCGAGCGGAGGGCCATGCAAAGCCATAATAATACCTATTATTCTTGTTTCGCCATTGCGCATGCACGGCTTTCGCATCAAAAATTTAGGAGCGCTAGGCTCTTGTAACGAGTAAACAAAACAGCAACTACAGCTAAGGAAAAAGCAAACATGCTCGCCGAAATGTTTTCATCGCACATCGCATTCTACCTTAAACATCCCCCATGGCAAGGCTCTCCGCACCATATTCAATATCAACACTACCATACTACCATGACAGAAGTTAAGTTTCACCAAGGTGACATTCGTAACATCCTTAAAGAGCTAGATACGCAAAGGGCATCAGGGCCGGCTGGAATACCTGCCACCGTGTTAAAAAACTGCGCCAACGAACTAACACCCATTTTTTACAGACTTTCTTCCCTGTCTTACTGAAAAAGGATTTACCCATCTTCTTGGAAAGTCGCTCGAGTACAACCTGTTCCAAAAAAGGTAAGAAAACCACACCCTCAAACTGTCGCCTAATTACCTTGCTTCCAATAATCTCCAAAGTCAGGGAACGTATAGTCAATCAGCAACTACTCAAGTACCTCGAGACCAACATCATAATTAGCCATAACCAATATGGTTTCCGCAAACAGAGATCGACAGGAGATATATTGGCCAATGTCACTCATATATGGAGTAAGGCAATTGAGAACTACGGAGAATCTCGAGCGATTGCGTTGGATATTTCGAAGGTATTTGACAGAGTTTGGCATGACGGATTGCTCAACAAACTGCCGTCGTTCGGACTGCCACCGTATCTCTGCAGCTGGCTTGCCAGTTTCCTTAAGAACTGACCACTGCACGTTGCAGATGATGGAGACATCTCACACATTCACCATTAATGCGGGAATGCATCAGGGCGCAATACTTTCACCAACTCTATTCCTCAACTATATTAATGACCTGCTGACCGAAGCCAATACTCCTGTTTACAGCTTTGCAGATGACAGTACCCTTGTCTCTCAACTTAGATCAGAAAAACCTTTACCAGCGACTGAGACTTATCACCGCAGACAGGAGCAGATTACAACCATTAATCAAGACCTAAAGAAAGGTCAAACTTGGGGCGACAGGAATTTAGTTCAGTTCATTGCAGCAAAAACCCAAGCATCCGCGTTTACCAAGAAAGCCAATACGGCGGGCCCTGATATCATTATGGCAAGATCGACCATTTCTTCATCCTCGTCAATCGGACTACTGGGTATCTCGAGCAACAGCAATATGTCTTGGCATGGCCACTTTGCTATCATCGCAAAATCAGCCTCGCAGAAGCTTGGTGGGTTATTTCGCAACAAAAAACTGTATATAGCGCAGCAGTTGCTCTTGCTCTACAAAGTGCAAATAAGACCGTGCTTAGACATAGGCACATCTGCGGTGCCGCACCTAAGCACACCCTAAAGCTGCTGGATTCCATTCAGAGCTGTACGTCTCGTCGCGACCCGGGATCTAAACAGTAGCGTGCCGTATAGGGGGGACAGGGGGGGCGAATGCCCCCCCCGTGTGTTTTTTTCTACATTTTGGGCATGCCTTGGGTTAGTTTTAGGTGGTTGCGCTCCCGTAGCGAGCGGAATACTATGCGTGAAGTGTAATTTTTGCCAACAGCGTGATGCGCGCGCAACTTGAAGCCCTCTGATGCGGTAGGGGTAAGGTCTTGTAACAGATGACTAGATTAGGTTGAAAAGTACATTCGCGTCTGCCTACCACAATTTTGAGCCTTCACGCATGCGTACGTGCTAATTCATATATTTTTCAGTTCTATTTTTGTTTGGTTGCACCCCCCGGAGCGAACGAAAGGCCACGCGTGATGTGAAATATTAGAACACCAGGCTGCTGCCAAATGCGCAGGTCCGAAGGTCGAAAATTTGCTGAAGGTAGACGCGAGTGAAAACTACTATATATAGTACAAATGTACTAGGTCTGGTAACAATGCAACAAAAATAATAAAATTTGTGTGCGATATTTACATATAGTCGCCTGCCGGCAACTAATCAGCTAGTTTACCGATGTCTTCACGGTGCAATGAATTGCCGTCAAGTGCTCACTGCTCTGCTGGTTCATATTATCTATGACTGGTTCAGTGGCTAGATGCTGAGTCTGTGATACGGCGTTCCGGGTTCATTTTCATCGATGTTTTATTTTATTTTTTTAAGGTAATGTTAGCAAAAAGTTTTTTTTTCACGCCTTAGGTTAGTTTTTGTTAGTTGAGCCCCCGTAGCAAGCGAAAGGGGGGCGTGAAATGAAATATTAGACATACAATAATAAATAAACCCTCTAAATAGTAAACGAACCAAGTCATTGCGTTATTGGTCAGACTTATAAGTCGCTGTCGGGCGGCTAGCTCCAAGTGCGATTCCGATTTTGAGTTCTGAGGACCGCGCCAGAGCGGGAGGCGATTTCAGATACTAGTGCACTTGTGAAAGCTTTGTCTTCGCGACGCAACCAGTTGTTTGTAAGTCCGCAGATGGTCTAGGGGTCTGGATAGTTAGCCTCCACTTCGGCGACCCGAGTTCAAATCCCGTCAGCTTTGTTTTTTTTTAAGTAAACAGTTTTTTTCTTGATTTTTGGGTTTGTCTTGCATTAGCACTTGGTCAGTTTCCTTTTCTTGAGCCCCGGAGCGAGCGAAGCAAGCGCAGGGCCATATACCTGCCATTCGCAGGTCTTTAAACCGCATGCATTCACAAGTGCACTAATAACTGAAATATCGCGAACAGGAGCGCACTTCTACCAGAGGATTGTGGTGTCTGCTTTTACTTCTGGCACATGATACGAAGAAAACTTTGTATCATGCTTCGGGCACACATCTCCAGGCCCAGTGACTAGATGCTTCGCTTGTAATAGGGTGGCGCATCGAGTTCAATTCCCGGCACTGGCAAGGCGTTTTTTTTATCTTTTTTAATGTGTAAACATCTTACGCGGCGGTATGAGGGTAAATCTCGGCAAATGGGACGGAAATGTGGGGACGGAATGTGTAAACCGATGTGACACTATAATAGGTGCGTATTGAGGAGCAAGCTAATCCAGGACGGCCGCGATTGCAACGACTCGAATGACGCTTCTAAAAAGCTAGCCGCTAGGGCGGTATTAGATTTTCATTAGGTAATAATAATATATCTTTATTTAGCAAAACAGCTAATTTACAAAAATTACAGGATACATAACACCGCAATAATTGCACAAGAACTTGGATATTTTCTATAAAATACAATAATGAAAAACACGTTTAAGATAACAATGATTTAAAATACAAAACAATTCAAAATATAAAACAATTTTATGTCACATACATATACACCGCCTAATTACGGCATCTGTCGAACAACATTTTTTTTAACTGACTCTTAAATGAAACAATAGCAACGCAGGTCTTCAATGATTTAGGAAGTGTATTATACACAACCATACCTTTATGGAATAAGGATTTCTCCGAACTTTTTTTATTTTTTGTTGAAACATGTATGTCGTTTCGGTACCGTGTATTATGGTTATGGACGTTATTGTTAAAAAGGAGTTTAGAAGTCAAATATGCCGGTGCTAAGGAAATCTTAATTTTGTGAATAAATACCATGGTTTGAAACTCGAGATATTATATTATATTCGCAGTGTATTTGGATCCACAGCACAGCTTATTTTTAATAGACGATTGAATTTAAAATGGATTTTGGCTTCAAAATCCAAAAATTCGTCCGAAGCCACAGCTATCGTGCTAAAAAGTGCGGAAATTTCGGATTTTTATACAATTTTGCCATTTAAAATCGTTTTTAAACGGATTTTAGACGACAAAAAGGCATATTTTAAATTAAACGACCTGTCAAAAGTATTATTCAGATGCCCAGACGTTTAAAACAATATTGAATAATGGTCCTCTTCTGAAATTTGCAAAATTTGGTTATTGACATTCCCAAATCAAAGGATGCCGGCCAAGATGACTAGCTGGTAGTGAATAAGGTGTGTCCATAGGTTGATGTTCTTCCTGGTGGCATTAGATTTTCGTGTCGAATTTGTGCAGTGAATTAATCCACTCCGATTGAAGCTGCCAGTAAGTATTATTAAAGAATCCTAACTAATATTATAAATGCGAATAACTAATATTATAAATGCGAATGTGTTTCTTTGCTGGTTTCTTACTCTTTCACGTATAAACTACTCAACCGATCATCATGAAATTTTGTACAAATATTTTCAAGAGTATAGTAAAGAACATAGGATACTTTTAGCTTTTACCCGCGGTTTCGCTCGCGTTCATTTTTACGGTTAGTTTTAATCCTATTTTCCACGCGTAAACTACTTATCATGAAATTTTATACAGATATTTTCAAGAGTACAATAGAGGACATATGAAACTTTTAGCTTTTACCTGCGGCTTCGCGCGTGTTGATTTTTACGGTTAGTTTTAATCCTATTTTTTATTTTCTTGGGGTTATTTGTAAAAAGTTTTTTCTTGATTTTGGGCATGCCTTGGGTTAGTTTTAGTTCGTTGTGCCTCTGTAGCGAGCGAAGCGAGCGGAGGGCTATGAGTGAAGTGTAATATTAGACATTCTAATGCAAACCTTACAAATGTAAACATTAAACAACGCACGTCAGGCGGTATCTGTGACGGGAATGTGTTTTGCAGGCTGTCTGTAACCGTTAGTGTAAAACGTGTTTTTTTCTAACGCCAGAACATAGGCAACCAATTCCAAATAAGTGGTTGCCTATATTCAGACGTCACGCGGCCTAAAGTGGCATTAGATTTTCATGTCGATGATGTCGATATAGGATATGTTTACACATCAGTGTATCGACTATCGAGTACTAGCAGACTCACTCAATTCTTTACTCTTGAACGGTTCAAAGGCTAAATACGGCCCTGCAAGCAAAGGTAACTCGATTCTCGATTGAAATAATTAATCTATAAGTAATTTGATAAAATATTACAATTAATGCTTTAATAATTACAAAAATATTTTGTAGATGTATTAGCAGTGGAAAAAATTGTACATTACGTGCTTAGACTATTACTGTCTTCGCATCTTAAATCACTCAGGCAATCATAGAGTGTGTCTTTTAAACCTTGGTTAATTATCATTAATTATATTGAGTGAATATATTTAATTTGTTAAGTGTCTTTAAATATTAAAACATCATGCACTGCACTTCGCCTCCTGGAGCAAACCCCATAAAAACTCACCAAAGGCATGCATTCACGAGTGATTCATGGATTGAAGACAATAATTTCATCAACCGTTGAACTACAATATATAAGAACTATACACCATGCACGCATGCCTAAGCTTGACGTCAGGTTATCGCAGTCATAGAAAAACGTTGTCTTTTACAAGTTTGCAAGTCCCCTTAACCGATACTACACCGGTATGGCGAATACGAAGTCATTGTTTAGAGCGGACGAACAACTATTTTTAGGGTGGACTAGAATTGATATACCCTCAAGGTTTCGCCAACGAACTTTTTTCAGTGGAAAAAAATGACCAAGTGGAATTAATTACCATCAATGATTTATATATTTCATCTTATATGGGGTAAAGATGGCCGTTAGAAACGCGATATTTAAATGTTGAAGAATAATAAGTATGTGTTCTAGAAACAAGTAGGTAGTTAAGAAAATATTTAATATTATTTCAAAACTGGACCTGGACTATTCTAAACGACAAATCTGTAGGCGAGCGAAGAATTTCAAACATTGTGCAGGGAATAAAATGTGTCGAAGAACTGCGACATTTAAGCTACCACCCTCAATTCTCAGAAGTAAAATTATTGATTAAAATAAAGGTGTGTAAGACATAGGGTGTCTGAAGAAAATTAGCCTCCTATGTAATTGACGAACCAAAATTTGTTTGTAAAGCCCGTTTTACAGTTCGCAATTGAATCGTCATATGCAGAAACCGCACATGTCCATTTTTGGTCCAAACGGGGTTATGCCAAAAAATAACTCTACGTAGGTAATTACATCATACTATATATAAACAGCACATGTCCAGGTCATACCTTAGTTTTAAACGATGAGTAGTTTAAAGCATATTCTGCAGAAACCACACAAGTCCCGGACATGTGCGGTTTCTGCTGAAGAAGAGATTTCTGAATTTCGCGCAATCGGTTCGACTGGATGGAAGACTTCCACCAAGTGTGGTTAGGTTTGACGGTTTTAGAAGGTAAACATAGCATAAGTTAGATGTTTGTTGTTTAGCAAAGTGTTTAAATAATAGTAGTGTGAGATGGAGCCAGATATAGATGAAAATAATACTTCCTAGGGAAAGAGGAATGCGGATCCTACAAGTTATCAACGAAATGTCCATGTAAAGAGAGAACCTTACAAAAACTACAACGGAGATAATATTCCTGGTAAAGTATTGGGCCCTCCTTGCAGGTTATTTTATAGTGTTTGATGTATTAAATCGGGTTTGCTTCTAGTTGCAGAGAAAAGTATTTTGATTAATTCACCAACAAGAAGCTGCAAGCAAATTTAAGTTGCTTTTATTCTCTGGATAGTAAAGACCATCAGGATATTTTTCTACAAGGGCTAATACAGATTTCTAATGTGTATAGGCGCCGCGCAAGAATCCAAGTTGGAAATAAACCAAAATCCAATACCTTTAAATACTTCGCCTTGAAAGGCTCAGCCAAAATTGACATTTGTTTGAAGGCGTTTTCCTCAATTTACAGTGTAACTTTAAGTCGAGTTAGAAGAATAAAAAATCTTGCTGTGGAAAATCGCCAAAAGACTTGCGTGGTCTAAATACCAGTGGTAATAAGTTTGGTGAAGATGTTCAATTCGGAGTTTATAGATGGGCTATTAGACACACATTTAAACTTCCACACCCAGGAAAAACTTCACCAGTTTTACCATCTGAAGTTGCATATCATTTGGCAAAGTTTTTATAAAAGCAAAAAAACTTCAGGATATCAGAAAATGTATGGCATTTGTAGAAGCGGAATATCAATACTTCTTTGGCCTGTTATTGCTAATAATTAAATGCAAGATATGTTTGCATTAGTTTGAAATAAACAGTCACGTTTATATTGGAAAAGTTTATTTATTTTCACCTTGGCTATGCAGAAAGCTCACATGTCCTTTTTTAAAAAAAATCGTAGAATCAAAAATTCTTATTTACCAACCAAACTTAATATGTTGTCCTGTTACAGATACCCTTAATTAACTTTTGTAACTATTAAACCAAATATAAATAATTTTTTAAAAGTAATAGAATGTCTTTTCCATTTTCCCAAAATTTGGTGTTTTGGACATGTGCTGTTTCTGCATATGGCGATTCAATTCTTCTTGCAATAGTATTGCAGCAATACCCTGACCTTGCAAGACATTGTCTGCAACCTGCAACTTTTATCACGAAACGTTTTACAGTTGGCAACTTCTATTTGCAATTGTCAGTTCACTACCAACCTTAAAAAATATATTAAAATATGATTTTATTTTTGCGTTTGTAAATTTCTTAGTTTTATGTAATAATGGATAGAAGCGTTAGATCAAAGGCCATTAGCAATCAACATGGCATTATAAGGGCAACCTTAAAGTATGATACAACAAATTTTACAATTTACAGCTAAAGTCGAAATCGAAAACAAATTCAAAGTAACAACGAAACGCAAGTATAATCGAGGCCTTCGGAACAATCAATAGTAAATATACAATAGACAAAATATAAACGTTAACGTCAATAAGCGTGTCCTTTTTGGGAACTTTGGTCAGTTGGTAACAAAAAGTCCCCAAATTTTTTCCCCCAGAATTGCACGAAACTTGCAATAAAAATCGAACCGGAAACCTGACCGATTTTGTGCAATGTCTTGAACTGGCAAGAGACTTGCACGAAATGTCTGTGTTGCTGCTTGGTGAGTGAGTTTGTTGTTTGGACTTTAGTCACATGTTTAACTGTGAGGTGGAGTCTCTATCTCTATAAGACTCGCATAACTTCGTTTTTTGTTGACAACAAAACCAGATATGGCAAGTTTTTAGTGAATTCAATTAAAAAAAACTTTTATATATTTAGTTACAAAATGTTTACTACCTATACTTATTTCAAATTGAATAGAAAAAAACGCATATTAATTGAGTCCGATTTTCAGTATTTCGACTCGCGTTCTTCTATTTTGAAGTAAAACTGCACCCATTACCCATTCTGAGATTCTGGAATGCGTCGAGTTTTACCGCTCCTTTACAGTCCTACAGCACTATGCTATATTAGCCGCTTCTGATTGGCGGGTTAACGTTACTTTTGGGTACCTACTGTTAGCTCTTCACGCATGGTCCTCTGCTGGCTTCGGGGCGCAACCAAACAAAACTAACTCAAACTAACACAAATTTACAAAATTAATCAAACATAACCTTATAAAAATAAAAAAAACATTAGATGTACTTCACCTTTATAAGCACACAACTGAAGTGAAACTTCTGAAAGAGATAAGTAATTGAGTTTTTTTTGTAAGCTTTTTTCTCACCTTTTGCCCCACACTTTTCTTTACTTTTTTCCCTTTTTTTCAACTTTCTTTTCGCCGAAAACCCCGTTTCTCTAACTTTTTTTCTTTATTTCGTTTTATAGTACTCTTATTAACTCTCCAAACAATTTTTTATTTCTTTTTTATTATTTTTCTTTTCTTATCTGGTTTTATAATACTTTTATTAACTTTCCGAACATTTTTTTACGTTCTTTTCAATTTTTCCCCTTTTTTAAAAGATGTTTGTTTTTTTTTTCATAAAGCATTTGTTGTCTTCCCATTTTTGCCATTCCCGACCTCGTAGCTGAACTCCTTCGCCTTTTTCGCCGAAAACCGCGTTTCTCTTTATTGTCCTTCAACTAATTTTTTTTCTTATTTCGTTTTATAATACTTTTATTAACTCTCCGAACAATTTTTCACGTTATTTTTTTCATTTTTTTTCTAATTTTTCGGGTATCCGGAGAGGCATTTAAAGATCCTTTACACAAATAGTGCACTATGTAAAAATCGACCTCTCCTATTGGTCTATCCATCTCGTATTACGATATGTCTGCGTGATGCAATCGATTTCTGTCAAGAATTCTCGTGGTGTAGAGGTTTATACAACTGGGTCTCACACGGCCGAGGTTCGAACCCCGTCGCTATTTTTTATTATTAATTTTTAAAATTATGTTTCTAAACAGTTTTTTTTCTTGATTTTGGGTATGTCTTGTGTTAGCACCTGGTTAGTTTCCTTTTCTTGAGCCCCCGTAGCGAGCGAAGCAAGCGGAGGGCCATGCGGATCGACCAATAGGAAAGGTCGATTTTTATATAGTGCGCTATTTGTGTAAAGGATCTTATAATGCTCCGGAGAGGTGGGGGGTATGTATAATTCCCGCCCTCCCTCCGTTGAACGGGTTATCGCTTGGCAGATTTTCGATTCGAAGCTCCGATGCAGATATAGGCAAAACGCGATTTTTTCCCAAAATCTCCCCTTAAATTAGAGCCCCGGCCCCCCAAGAGGGTCAAAGGTAGCCCCCCATGAGGCGCACCTACCATAAGAATTTCGACCCCGCAGCTCTTCCCGTTCTCCCGAAATTAATTATTTTAGTTTTTTCTTCTCCCCTCTCTTCTGGCCGTACGTGGGGGGGAGGTACGGGGTCCAGTTTTCCTCCAGGATCCTCATTTTACCTCGGCTACATGTCCTGAAAATTTCAACCTTCTAGCTATATTGGAACATGCTTAATTAAAGGGGCGTTTCACTTTGATAAGCGTTTCACTTCGATAAGCATTTCTCCTGACTTTACCCTCTATTTGGGAAACACCCCAACATGTGTATTAACTTTTCGTTTTTCACCGTATAGTTTGGTGACAACACCCTGTATGTCTGAAGTATGAATGAGCCATAATTAAATTCAGAATAAATGTATTTCACCCCAGGTAAACAGCAAATTTGTGCATTTAAAGCATTGTATTTCAGTTACTCCTTAGTCCGAACCTAGATTGTCGGTATAATAGATTCCTATATATGCAACAATCGCTGGAAAGCAAGTTGTCACTCCGTCAAAGAAATCGTTATTAATCGTTCTCAAATTAATATATCTGTCTCCGTCGATGTTGTGTAAACAACAATATGTCAAATAAAGAAAGACCATGATTCTACCCTCTCAAATGCATCTGCGTCAGCGCAATTTCCTGCTCTGTTCTCCCTGTCCGCGCCGGTAGGAAAAATTAGATTTTAGTGCCTTACAAACACTCACACGTGAAGCATAAGACTTTATCACTGCCCTGCTTGAGTTTGACGCCAAGAACATATACCCAGTTGTAGCCCTGTTTGATGCCAAGATATTTAGTAGTTTTCCTCATTTGTTTGCACATATATTTAGAAAATATCTGCTGTGCTCTCTGTTTCCTTTTTTTCAACACTGAATTAAGGACTCGTTGGGCGTTTTAACGCATTTTCTCGAGACAATACAACTCATAGCGTCTCTCCTATTGAAGATAGAAGAAGGTAAAATGGCGGTTGGAAATTTGTAATAGACAAATCTATTCCTGTCCTCGAGATTCAAATCAACTGTTCGAAGTCTTATATCCCTGGCGAAGTTAATTGAGAGAATTGCAGAAGACTAAAAGTAACAAGGTATTTAGTGTGAAAGGATGAATGCTTGAGAGTAGTTAGAAATCATTGTATATATTAATCATATTTAATGTAAATAAATTCTTGCATTATTAACGTACGTAATACCTAAAATACTTGTTTCAATTCTCACCCTATGAATAAAATCCCACCCACCTTATTTTGATACAGTCCACTAATTAAAGTGGTTAATTATAAAGTTAATTGCCACCCCCTCCTTTATGGTGATAAATACCGACCACCCTCGCTAAAGAAGATTCACTTAAAAAAAAAACACGTCTTGCCACCGACGGGAACCGTCCGCATCACAAACACAGAATCTGACCACTGCACTACTAGACCTGTTGGATTAACCCACCAATCAGAAGCGGCTAATATGGCATAGTGGCATAGTGCCAAGGACTGTAAAGGAGCATAAATGCTTACCGCTCATAGTGAGTTCATCTCTGCTGCGCTCTCCGGCTAAGATTTATTGGATAATTGGAATTGTATCTGATTTCAAATAGGTTAATTTCCATAGATTCGGATTTGCTTTAAACTACCACCTATCCTATAGGTGCAGGGTGTTCGCGTATAAGTTAATCACCCCCCTAACTCGTTTCTTTGGAGTACCAAAACGTGTCGTGAAATAAAATTACCTTTTTTAAACGGAACATCCTACAAATAATTGATTCTAGATAAAATTATAATTACATTTTATGTATAAGGTCCTATACCTATCTGAACTGTTTTCGAGTTATTAATATTTGAAACTTGGGAAAGTAGGCATATCACAGTAGAAAATTGTCCATTTTGCAAATTATTTGCTAAGTAAGATAATTAAAAAATTGCCTGTAGTAAATACTATTTTATTATTAAACTTTACTTAGGATTACTTTTGCAAAACATACATATTTAACAATCTGATATTAATATAAAAAGTCAATACAAAAAAAAGGAAAACTATTGGATTAAATCCAATAGTTTCCTTTTTTAACACGTTTTATACATATTCTTTTGCCTATCAATACCCGACTTAGTAATGTTTGGATTATTGTTTAAATAATATATTCCTACCTTTCTGAACTTAGCTAAAGTCATAAAAGTATCCAAAATAGTACGATCGGGATCTAAAACTCATTTCTGCCAATCCAAGTTAAAAATGTCTGTTTCTATGGACAATACGTTATGGCGAGGTCCATCTTGTTGCCAGACTGTGTTATTTTATTTCGCATTTTGACTTAAGAATTGAATGACTTCCCTTTAATATTTAGATAACCTTCCTCATTTAAATTACCCCAAAATAGTGGACGACAACAGTGTTGTTACGAATGCCATAACAAACGTTCAGAGTTTGTCTTCCTGAAACGCTTTTGGATTTTCTTGTGCCCAAAAATGGGTATTTCTTCTATTAAACACACCTGCCGTTGAATTACCTGGGTTATTTCGAACAGTTAAAGATAGGTATAGAACAATACACATAACATATGATTAGAATATTGCTTAGAATCTAAAAAGTAATAATATATAGGGTGCTCCAGTTTAAGAGAAGGGAACTTTGCTTCACCACAAATTGTTGATACACTCTGTACACATGAAGCCAAATTTACTAAAAACTTCTTATCCATCCCTATATATTTTACATTTGAAACTTGGGTCAAAACGCTAAAGAAACGAGTTATATAGGATATATATACGCGGACATCCTGTACTTGAACATGTAAAATACTAATATTACATTTTGATAATTTTGACTCAGGAAAGTTACGCTTTTTATAACCGCCAGAAAAAATCTTACTTTATGTAACTAGTTACGAAAAGTAACTTGTTACACAAAATTCTACATAAAGCATCTGCTTGATTTTCAACTTTTGAAGATATTAAAAATATATATTGGCAAGGCTAGCAACCATCCGAATGTTTTTGAGCTACCCTATAGAACTAGCCTTGTCGCGTCTACGTATGAGTCATCGCCGGCTGCGAAGATAGCGGAGAGACTAGAGACTGCGAATTGCTGTTAGTTAATCATTGAGTGTTCAATTGTAAAGTTATTAGTTGTAAAGTTATAAGAGTAGTTTAGTGTGTTAATTGTATAGAGTGATAAAGAATAAAGAGAGGCTTAGTTTAAAATAGTAAAAGTTGTAATTTCGTTCAGAACCCACGGGAAAAACGTAACAATATTTTGTTATTTACAGAAGATTGTTAAATTTATAAAATTCAAGAAAACATTGTACAAAAGATAATTTTTTGTAACTGGAGTTCTTTTGGTAGATCTCTTGCGCTAATTACGGACCTGGACAGTAATTAAGTATTATCGTTAACTTAGGTCTATCCACTATGTCTCCATCTTAATTATTATTTGTATTTACATTTCAATAGGGCACATTAAGACAGATTAGGGGTTAGTCATAGGATCTAGAAAGTCCAAAGTTAATTAGATATTTGCCTCTTAATGTATTCGAAAACTGATAATAGGCTACTTTCATCTTAACGATATTTTCTAGATTCATTCTTATTTCAACCTCTAATAAGTATAACACGTAATTGTAATATTCAAAGTTAATAAACGTTTTTAAAAAGAGTTTTCCAGTCTTCTGAATCTTAATTGGCGCTGCGAACAGGATAGCGTTCACGTATAGTTCTGATTTTAACCAGTTAAAACGCTATTCAAAAGAACAACGGTTTGTGAAGACGACTCCCTACAACGCTACAGTTGCGAGTACGTGAAAACTCGCTCAAGGAAAGCTGCTTACGAGGAAAATCCCGATAGCCAGTACTTGGGTTCCAGACACAAAACAGTGTATAGTGTTATCAGTACAACAGTGAAGCTCTATGGTACCCGCCTTGTTCACATTACTGTAAGTAACTACTATTATTGCCATTTTTATGTCTGATGCACAAAAACGTTTAATTTCCATTTTAAAAAGAAATTGCTCTGCATTGAATTTAAATATTGAAGAAAATCTCATTCCAAGTAATTCATTAGTAACTGAAAATAACGACACTAGCGTAGATAATTTAACTAATTTGCTTGAAACTTTTTCAATCTCAAACGAGTCAAACATGAATGTCAAAGATTTCGCTCAACTTTTGCCAACTTTCAATGGAAATTCTGATCATCTGGAATATTTTATTTCCTCTATTGACGAATTTTATTCTAATTTCTATAATACTTCTGAAACTCAAAAGAAATATGTGTTTTTCGCAATAAAATCGAAACTAATAGATGAAGCGCATGATCTTGTGTATTGTCGTTCAGATATCGAAAACTGGGAAGATTTAAAAACCGCTCTCAGGCAAAAATTCGGTGACCCTGTTAGTTTCCTAGTTTTACTACATCAGCTAAATTATTTCAATAAAAATAAAAATGATTCCATTATGGATTTCATTACTAGACTAAAACAATTTGTACAACGTATATTTGCGAAAATTCAAACTGAACAGTCAGATGAAAATGTAAGGAGAGCTTTTCGAATTCAAGCAGAAAAGACTGCAATCGTTACTCTAATGAGTAATGTCCCTGATGTTTTAAAATCATACCTACTAAACAGTAAACTAGATACATTAAACGATGCCATCAATTGCATAACAAATTACAATTTAATAGAATCACAAATAACATTAAGACATCAACTTAATGCCCAAAATTTACCAAAACCCACTTCAAATACGAATAATGTTAATACTTTCCCAAATAACCCTATAGATATCAGGCCTAGACAGATACCTCAACGTAGATTTCCTACAAATATTCCTGCTTTCAGAGCACCAAATGTCTTTGCACCTCGAGGAAATATAACGTTCCCAAGACCGACTCCGATGTCAATATCTAACAGTCGGACACACATCAATCCTGGTACCACTGGTACTCAATCTATGAGAACATATCGCCCAAATAATTATCAAAGTACCCCTATACAAAGACATAATCATTTTCAAAATGTAGGCCCTGCTAAAAATTACTCCTTCCAAGAACTCACTAATCTTGAGTGTTCTAATTTTCCAAACGAAGAAGTCGATAACCCAACCGAAAATTTTGATTTTTCTGATGAAAGTCAATTTTATGATCATTCACATGACCCAAACTCTCTTACTTCTCCAGAAACTCCATTATACGAAACCGAAGTGGAAAACCCTGAAAATTTTCATCCCACGGCCTTTTCACCACAGTCAACTTAAATAATATTATGAGACGAATAGAATTACCGTATATATATCTCCCGAAGTCTCACCTAACCATTTTAATTGACTCTGGAGCTAGCGAATCTATAATTAACCCCAAAATAGCAACACTTTTTCCTGAAAATGTTTATATAGAACCTTTTGAAATTACAGCTTGTAAGCAAAAATTTAAAGAAGACAAGAATTTAATATTACCAATCCTCAAAGAAATTGGAATTAACAATAACATTAAATTCCGCGTAGTCAACTGGCACAGTGACTTCGACGCTTTGATAGGGACTAAAGATTTATTGGATATGAAAGCTGTAATTGATTATAAAAATAATACTCTGAAATTAAAAAATAAATTAATTAGCTTTTCAACTATCTATAATAAATCTATACAACCCGAAAATTTGAACCCTAATATCTTGGAAATCCCCGTCACATTAAAAGAAGGACTAGCTCTTCTACCTTCCTTCCAAATTAACAACTATACTGTACCAGATACATTGATAAATGTAAAAAATGGAAATTGCTATATGCATAACACATTTCCAAACGAGAATATTAAATTCAATAAAAGGCTCAATGTAATCCCTGAAAGTCAATTTGATATAATTAACCCACAAAAAACTAGTCAATCCTTTAACTTAGATTCCCAACTTCGACTTGATCATTTAAATGATCTAGAAAAGATAAAAATTAAAAATTTATGCCATCAATTTAAAGACGTAATGTACCACGAAAATTGTGATTTATCATTCACTAGTCACACCAAGCATAAAATAACAACAACGAATGATAGACCAATTTATATAAAATCCTTCAGACATCCACCCAGTATGCAAGAAGAAATACAGAAACAAATTCAGAAACTACTGGATAATAAAATAATAAGACCATCAATATCACCTTATTCCGCCCCTGTCTGGATTGTTCCCAAAAAGACGGATGCATCAGGGCAAAAGAAATTTCGTCTTGTTATAGATTATCGAAATTTGAATGAAAACACCGTGGAAGATAAGTATCCACTACCACGAATCGAAGAAATATTAGATAATCTTGGCAAATGCACCTATTTTACTACCTTGGATTTAGCACAAGGATTTCATCAAATCGAAATGGACTCCCAATCGATAGAGAAGACAGCTTTTACAGTAAATAACGGTCATTTTGAGTACCTTAGGATGCCATTTGGTTTGAAAAATGCTCCGGCTACTTTTCAGAGGATGATGGATGAAATATTGCGAGATTATTTATACAAATTTTGTTTCGTTTACATGGATGACATAGTCATCTTTTCGAAGTCTCTTTCTGAACATATAGACCATATAAGGATAATATTCAAGAAATTACGTGAAGTAAACCTAAAAGTACAACTCGACAAATCGGAGTTTCTATCGAGAAACGTCGCTTTTTTAGGTCATGTAATTACACCAGAGGGTATCAAACCAAACCCTAGTAAGATATCTGCAATAAAAAATTACCCTATACCAAAATCACAAAAAGAAATTAAGGCTTTCTTGGGACTTGTTGGATATTACAGGCGATTTATAAAAAATTTTTCAAAAATAGTGTTCCCAATAACTCGCTGTTTAAGAAAAGGAACAACTATAAAGCCTGAAAACAAAGAATATATCGAAGCATTTAACAAATGCAAGGAAATTATATCAAACTCCCCCGTATTAGTTTATCCCGATTTTACCAAACCATTTAAACTGACTACAGACGCTTCAAATTACGCCATAGGAAGTGTATTATCTCAGAACGATCAGCCCATAGCGTATTATTCGAGGACCCTCAATTCAGCCGAGAAAAATTATTCCACCATAGAAAAAGAACTCTTAGCTATCTTAGATTCCACCAAACATTTTCGACCATATTTATATGGACAAAGATTTCTAATCGAAACGGACCACAACCCACTGGTTTGGCTGTCTAAGATAAAAGAACCAAATTCCAGACTAATCCGATGGAGATTGAAACTCGACGAATTCAATTTTGAAATAAAATACAAAAAAGGAAAAGAAAATGTCGTCGCCGACGCTCTTTCCCGTATCGAAATTAATGCTGTCGAAAACGAGTCAATCGTTCCAAATATTGGAATTGATACTGCCAATTTAGAAGACTTCAACCCTGACGATGACACCTCTGGAGCTTCCCTACATTCGAATCGAGATCCCGAAGGAAAAATGCTACCAATATCTGAACTTCCAGTTAATTATGCATCTCGGAGATTAATCCTTGCTTATGGAAATACCCATAAAAAATTTACGACTAAACCTTTCAATAAAACTCATATTTTTGTGCAGATACCTAAAGAAAATACCGATGAATACCTTATCGCGGTAATAAAGGAACTTTTAGATTCTAATAATCTAACTACTCTGTACATTAAAGACAAAGAATTGGAAGATGTATTTAAAGCTCTGATTAAAATCCATTTAAACAACAATGTAAAATTATGCATTTCCTATAAATACCTCCAAGACGTAACAGATGCTCAAATACAGCAAGAAATTGTTGCAAACTATCACCAAAAAACTCACAATGGAATCAATGAAACCTACAATAAACTCAAGAACGAATATTATTGGCCTAAAATGAGAGATCATATAACGCACTTAATAAATCAATGTGAATTATGCTTACAAAATAAATACGAAAGAAACCCATATAAAGTACCTTATGAAGGCCCTTTACTAAGCGAAAAACCCTTCAAAACAATTCACATAGATATTTTTCAGTTTAGCCAAACTATGTTCCTCACAATCCTGGACTCTTTCAGTAAATATGCGCAAGCATACCATATTAAGGATAAAAATAGTATCACAATACTAAACAAACTTGACATTTTGTCTCACACCATAATACGCCGCAACGCATAGTCGCCGATAATGGATTAGAATTCAAAAATAAACTCTTTCAAGAATTCTGTAATCTACATTGTATAGAGATACATTATACAACACCCAATAACTCCACATCAAACAGCCCTGTCGAAAGATTACACTCTACATTGACAGAAAAATTAAGAATTCTAACTCAAAAAGATCAAGAAGAAACCATAGAGAATGTAATGATAACTTGTATTTGCATTTATAACCAAAGTATTCATTCGACTACAGGTTTCTCCCCATTCAATTTATTATACGGCCCGTACTATCAAGAACCTAACATAAATAACGATTTAACCATATTCGAAAGATATAATGAAAAACGGAAAGAAGAATTAATACCTTTCCTAAACGAAGTT
This sequence comes from Pissodes strobi, assembly GCA_016904865.1. NCBI lineage: Eukaryota > Metazoa > Arthropoda > Insecta > Coleoptera > Curculionidae > Pissodes > Pissodes strobi. Next base: position 6,701 of record JAEQML010060484.1, on the reverse strand, counting down.
TATAAAAAAACACTCCATACTCAAAAATCCCGAACAGAGAAGCAAAATAAAAACCCTAGCAAAATTCCTGAAATACCAGAAGATGAAATTATTTACAAAAAAAATGATAGGCGAAATAAATCTTCTCCGAATTATATCCCAATTAAAGTAACAAAGAAAAATAAAAATATAATTGAAGGAAAATTAAAAAGAAATAAAACAACCAAGGTACACATACGAAAAATAAAACGACTAAAAAAAATCAATCCCTCTTTACAGACTCACCCTAGCAGTAAGAATAAAGACAATGGAGGTACTACCCATTCCAAATAATGGATACTATTCCGAGGCAATAAGTAGCAGCTTAGTATTAGAAACTCATCATACTACATATATATCATTTAATCTAACATTAATTCATATCCTAATAAACCATACCTATATTAACCACTTAACTATAAAAGAAAAACTAACCAAAGCGTTTCCAACTGAACATAACCTACAAATTCAATTAAACAATTCCCATAAACAATTAAACAACGCTCTGAATAACCTTCTTAAGCTAACACATGACAATACTAATCAAAGAATACGAAGAGGTCTCTTTAATTTTCTTGGTTCATCAATAAAATTTCTTACAGGAAATCTAGATCAAGAAGATTTAAACAATATCAATAATAATTTCGAAAGTCTCAGAACGAATCAAATAAATGCAATGCAGAAGATCAATAAATTAAGTTCCTTCGCAGGACATATAACAGAAAAAATTAATAACGATATCATGCACCTCTATAATAATTCGAAATTGCATAATGAAATCTTGAAAAACATTTATAGTCTTTTTGATTTTTCACTACAAATACAAGATCACTCTTTGCAAGTTAGTGCTATTGATAACTATATAAATAGACTCTTAAGAACTGTCACTTTTGCTATTAAAAACACTCTAGATATGGAATTGATTAATATAAATGAAATTGAAAAAATTTGGAGTTTTCTAAAAATTCACTATACAGAAAACCAGTTATGGCATTTGAATCAAATGTATGAGCTAATTTCAATTTGCACTACGGGTTTCATACAAAAAGACGATATGGCAATCTTAGTTGTTAAGATCCCTTTGTTCTATAAAGAACCCTGTCAATTGCAAGTCATATATCCGGTACCTACGAGAGAGCAAATAATACTTGTACCGCCCAGTAAATATTACTGTAGTAATATGTGGTATGAGAACTGTGATCATATTACCGACAAATGGTTGTGTGCCAAACAACTCTCAAAAACTTGTTCAATTGGTAACTGCACATATGCTAATATAAGGAATAATTATAATTTTGGCTTCTATACAACAAAAGGTAACTTTATATATTGTACAAATAATCCTATCGAAGTTATGGAAAATTGTGATATTATTTCCAAACAAACTGTAAACATGTGTAATTTACTGTCAAGTAAGTGTGATATAATCATAGGAAATAAAACATACTTCCCTACTATTTTCAACATAAGCCTAGGTCCAGAAAGAACTGAATTAGATTTAAAACCTAGAAAAATAATAAATTTAGAATTGTATCATGTAGAAAAACCTTATAAAATGGAAAACGATTTGTTTGAACCACTTGAATACAATCATTTATTAACAAAAACTACACATTATTATACAGCAGGAATTGTTGTATGTATAATTATAATAATTTTAATCATTAATATAGTAATATATCACAAAAAGATCCGAAATTCCATTTCCAAAAGTTTTATTAAAAATTTAATCAACGAGGACGTTGAAAATTCTAAGGGAGGAGGAATTACGGACCTGGACAGTAATTAAGTATTATCGTTAACTTAGGTCTATCCACTATGTCTCCATCTTAATTATTATTTGTATTTACATTTCAATAGGGCACATTAAGACAGATTAGGGGTTAGTCATAGGATCTAGAAAGTCCAAAGTTAATTAGATATTTGCCTCTTAATGTATTCGAAAACTGATAATAGGCTACTTTCATCTTAACGATATTTTGTAGATTCATTCTTATTTCAACCTCTAATAAGTATAACACGTAATTGTAATATTCACAGTTAATAAACGTTTTTAAAAAGAGTTTTCCAGTCTTCTGAATCTTAATTCGCTCGTCCTGAAAAAATCCATTCATTACAGAAAATAGGGTCTTTCGTACTCGTAACTAGTGAGATAAATAACTATTTGATGTCAAATATGAAAAGATGAATTTGTTTTTTTGAAGTGAAACTTTTTTAGCGAGGGTAAAGTCAGAATAAATGCTTATCAAAGTGAAACGCTTATCAAAGTGAAACAATTTAATGAAGTATGTTCCAGTATAGCTAGAGGGTTGACATTTTCAGGACATGTAGCAGGGGTAAAATGAGGATCCTGGACGAAAACATAAAAAATGTTCGAAAAGCTAATAAAAGTATTATAAAACGAAATAAGAAACAAAAAGCAATTAAAATAAAAACAAAAACAAAAGACTGTTCGGAAAGTTAATAAAAGTATTATAAAACCAAATAAGAAAAAAAATAATAAAAAAATAGAAAAAATTGTTCGGAAAGTTAATAAGAGTATTACAAAACGAAATAAAGAACAAAAAATTAATAAAAAAAATTTAGGGAAACGCGGTTTTCGGCGAAAAAAAAAGTTGAAAAAAAGGAAAAAGAAATTTAAAAAAAGTGTCGAAACCGGGGGCAAAGCTTGAGAAAAAAGCTTAAAAAAATAAAAACTCAATTTCTTATATCCTCTTCAGAAGTTTCACTTCAGTTGTGTGCTTATAAAGATGAGGCACATAATTTTTTTTTTAGCAGTGTAAAGCAAAAAATTATGTAGGTAGATGTTTATAATGGCATATGTGAATTAAAAAATTAAAAATCGGTTAAAATCAAGTTCCAGTCTTTTTATTAAAAACGTTTGAAGATATGGCTTCTGAACCATTAACTAATTTTTTTAATGTTGCGTTTTCGAGAGGATTTAAAATGAGCTCAAATAAAAGCCAATCCATAAAAAAGCAAGGCAATATGAAGAAAACCAATAGATCAATCAAATATATATAGTTTTTATAAAATATCTATAATAGACTTGTTTCATATTGAAGGTAACAAATTATTGGATATTCAACAGAATGGCTTTAGAAGAAATAGATCAACTGTTCAAGCAATATATCAGGTTCTATCAAACGTTTTGAACTCTATGAATGACGATAAAATTCCTTTAGCTATGCTAGTTCCTAAAGACTATTTATTAAGAAAGGCATTTTATTATTCTGTCAAGGAATAATATAAAAAAATTTGATTTTATCTAAGTGGATACAGCGGGATACGACGGTTTTACCTTTGTTGAAAGTGAAACTTTTTTAGTAAGGGTAAAGTCAGAAAAAATGCTTATCAAAGTGAAACGCTCCTTTAATTAAGCATGTTCCAGTATAGCTAGAAGGTTGACATTTTCAGGACATGTAGCCAAGGTAAAATCAGGATCTTGGACGAGGGTGGAAATTTTTATAGTAGGTGTGCCTCACGGGGGGCTACCTTTTTTGGGAGGGGACCGGGGCTCTAAAAAAAAGAAACAAAAACAAAAGATTGTTCGAAAAGTTAATAAATGTATTATAAAACAAACCAAGAAAATAATAATAATAACAAAAATTGTTAGGAAAGTTAATAAGAGTGTTATAAAACTAAATAAAGAAAAAAATTAAGAGAAACGCGGTTTTCTGCGAAAAAAGGCGAAGGAATTCAGGTACGAGGTCGGGGATGGCAAATATGGTAAGAAAAAATATGTTTTATGAAAAAAAACAAAATATTTAAAAAAATTGGGAAAACTGAAAAAAACGTAAAAAATGTTCTTAAAGTTAATAAAAGTATTATAAAACGAAATAAGAAAATAAAATTAATAAAAAAATTAAAATAAAAACTAAAGATTTTTCGGAAAGTTAATAGAAGTAATATAGAACCAAACAAGAAAAAGAAATAAAAAATTGTTCGGAAAGTTAATAAGAGTATTATAAAACGAAATAAAGAAAAACAATAAAAAAAATAGAGAAACGCGAAAAATAAGATGAAAAAAAACGGAAAAAATACAAAACCTTAAAAAAGTGTCTGAACCGGGGGCAAAAGTTGAGAAAAAAAAGCAAAAAAAAACTTAGAACTCAATTCCTTATATCTCTTTCAGAAGTTTCACTTCAGTTGTGTGCTTATAAAGGTGAGGCACATATTTTTTTTGGAGCCTTCTGACTTTTTTAAGAATGAGTTTCCGCAAAGCAAAATGTAATGTACTTACTGCACTTCTAGAGGTCAGTTGCATGCTTAGGTAACATCAAAATTCAAAAACTAATCTGACACGTTTTCTAAAAAATGACTAATTAAATATGTATATCCGTAGAACACAGACAAGAAAAATCACTCTTTAGAAGAAAAACTAATACAAGTAGAAATGTTTGCTTACAAAAAAAATAGTAAAATAATAAAAACAAGATTCGGGTTAATCTATTTCGCACCTCTAAGTATAGCTGACCCAAATTAAAGATTCCAGTGAGTACACAATATATATCTATATACGGTACGGTCACAATAATTAATTAGGAAGGTTTGAGCTTCCGCGTACGTTATGCACCCCTTTCTCTGACGAGAATCCTAGACGTAGTGGGGGAATCGAGGCGAAGGTTTGCTTGGCGCACACATCGGACAGGCAAAATAAAACAAAATCGCTCGCTACTGCAGTAAACTGACTGACACCGGTAGAAAACTTACATTGCATTAAAGATTTTTTTTTTGTTTTTCTTAGAGATTTACTTATGACGATTTTCTAAAGATAAGATATGGATCAACCCTCAAATAACACTCCAAATGCAAACTGTACTCAGACTTCGAACAGTAATTCATGCGAAGATGACCGACATTCAAATGTAAGTGCGGAAACGGTCAATCCTCCGATTTCTAGTTCGAATTTTCCTGGAACCTATAGTGCTAACATCGCTAGTTCTAGTGCGAGACAATCCCCGAAAGTGATACCTTCCCAAATTTTACTACCTCTTAGAAATTCAATTTCCCCATCAGTGCCACGCAAAATTATGGGCAAAAATCATAATAACACCGGTAAGTTTTCAAAATTAATATGTGTAATCAATGCAGAAAAATGAAGACCATATTATAAACACAGTACATTTTCTGCTTGTTTTTTATGTTAAAATAAGATATTGGATTTGAAATTATGAGATTACTATCAAAAATTAAGGGGGTGCATTATCAAACTTTAGCAACGGATTAAGTAGTATTTCATTCAAATATTCATTATTCACTTTTCTGCGCACCATGTGACCGGATAATATTAACAAGTACAATTAATTAGGACATTGGGACGTTAACATAAATAATTTTGTTATTATATCATTGCTGCGTGGGGATTTTGGGAAATGCTTTTCTCTTTTCAATAAATCAGAACACACATCCTAAATTATAAATAGACAATCAGAAGTAGGCATAACTCGAACAACAGATAAAACCATTTCCCAAGAAATTGGATACAATACTTTGCGTTCTGAGCACTGACTAAAAGTTTAATTTTAAAGCTCAGTTTGCAAACTTTATAGGATTCGCTTACTGAAGTAAAATACTATCATGATCCTCTACAGTATAAGTCCAACACCGTATGGGGTGTTTCAGAAAAGATTCTCATTAAGCTTATTTTTTTATCAGGTTATATCATTAGTGTAAAAAATATATACACATAATTTTGATAATTTGGACGTACATCGGTGACTACAAAAAACATATTTTTTATTAATGGTTTATACATATCATTGTAATGAATCAATTTTCTATATACAGGGATTACCAAAAATTACACACCATAGGACATTTTTTTATTAAATTATTTATAAGAAACACGACAGTGTCAACTAACTCCGTTTAACTAAATACTACAATATTCCCCAAGAAGAAAGATTTTAGACCTAGAGTACGAATTTTTGAAACAAACTTTTAATAAAATAAAATTTATCAATTTTTCCAAAAAACTATACATTTTTCAACAGTAGACGTGCCTACACAAATTGTCTAAAGGGGTAACTTTAAATTGCACATTAATAAAAATAAACAGTTTATTTAAATTTAAACTATCATTTCTAATTCAAAATTAATCTTGTCATTTTAATAAAATGGCAGTTTTAATGCAAAGGTTACTTGTTTTTTAAAATTGAAATCCCCAGAAACAATATTCATTTTTTATGGGTTACAGTTTTTTAGAGAAAAATATTTGAAACAAATTTTGTCTGAAATATTTGTAGGTACATAGGCAATCTTATTTGAAACAAGTTTTTCTAATAAAATCTTATTTGGTATGGGTAATTTTGCTAAGCACTAGGTTATAAGTACACATATTATAGTTTAAAATTCTTATAATATCTTTCTTTGCAAAAACAAACACACTTTTTACCTTCTTTTGGGGTCAGGGACCTCTAAATGTTTAATAAGGATAGGGGATCTAGAATTATGAAAACATGTCATATTCTTAATTAAATATGAATACCTACCTATTTCAATGGTTTTCAATGAATATCCTGTTCTTTAAATATGATTTATTACGTTCTAAACACTCCGCCATTACTACTTTGCCATATTTTCTATTGTTTTTTTTAATGATGGTTAATAATCGTGTCATACAAAAATCTAATAGAGATAAACAATTAGCATTCTCGTTTAATTTTGGCTAGTGTGCCTTT
>MU192817.1:0-21934 GCA_016904865.1 Pissodes strobi | reverse complement strand
TCAATCAAGGCGAAAGGCGATTTGACATGCAATGGAAATAAGTTTCGAGCAATATACCGAAATACAGTAATTATTCTGATTTTATCTTCTATTCTATGTTGATTTGTTTGTGATTTAAGTTAATATACTATGTTTTAGTGATTGTAATTGAAAAATAGTATAAGTTTGGAAAATCTAAGGTGAATCATTGATTCACTTGGTGTATTAAGCGAGCCGCGACTGCTCTTTCTCCACTTCAAAGTTAAAAGGCAAATATTTGCAAGATAAACTATATCCACTATGTTACCTTCTGTGGCATATTCTTATTTCAAGTCTGTTAGGTCCTCCTAACGTTAATTCGTCTACTTTGGCTTCAACATGTCGACATGTTGGACCACATTAACTCTTGTTAATTCTTCTCTATTAATTTATTCAACGGGAACTTTCCAATTTACAGTAAACGTTACAAATCAGAATATAGAATATTGAGATTCCACATATACTAGAACACAGATAATGTTAATGCCAAACAATTGTTATCACATTCGACTGATTAATGAGTTTTAACCCGAAGATTCCCTATGGTGGTATTCCACATTATTAAAAGAGCTTAGTCTTCAATACTCAATACTTTATTTATGTTAAGTCACAATAGTGTTACACACGTCAAAAAAAGTCAAACAAAACCTACAGTTATAAATACAGATTAAAATTTAATAAAATTCATACTTAAGACTGCATCCTAATAATATACACACTTACAACATACTAAAATCTGAATTAAAATACTCTTCAAATGTATAAAAAGCGTTTGTTATTAAATATGCATTCATTCTCTTCTTGAATGCAACTACTGGTAAATTTTTAATTAAGGCTGGCAATGCGTTATACATTTTGATAGCCCGGTACCACGGGTCATCCCGACACCTTCCTATACGCTAGTAAGCAGGAACTAAGTTATGCCTTGAGCGAGTATTACGCCCATGGATGTCCTCATGAGTCCGGAACAGTACCACATTCCTCCTAACATAGATCAAACATTCAAGAATGTACAAGCATGATACTGTCAAGACTCTAAGACACACGAATGCACACCTGCAGTTATCCCCATATCCCAACCCAGATACTGCCCTTCTCTGTAGACCAAACACCCTGTGCCTCCCAGCTGAATTCCCTCAAGCTAGGATTGCATATGATATATGCGACTGGAAAATAGCAAAATAGGTTGTTCTTAGCATATTCGCCGAGACACACTGGGAGATGTTCCGCAGAATGTACTAACATGTTCTCCCCACTGCAATCCCGGATCAAGAACAGCATTCCTGGGCTATTCACCACATTGCTTAATTCTCTCATAGAAAAAACCACCCTATTTGTCTTATCTGCGTTCAATAGAAGCCTGTTTGACTGGAACCAAAGCTCAGCCCTATTTTGTGCCACCATGGAACCATTCACCGACTCCTCCAAGGTATCAGCTGCGAAAGACACTGTTGTGTCATCAGCAAAAATAGTATACTTGGCCCGCGGTTCACACAAGGGAAGATCATTTATATATATTAAAATGAGTATGGGGCCAAGTATTGAGCCCTGTGGTACTCCAGTAATAATTTTACTCCTTGTCGATGACACCCCAGCGACCCTCACTAACTGATATCTGTCCTCAAGGTATGATTTCAGTAAATCAATACTGTCTTGGCAGAAGTTGTAATTTATTCAGTACAGTACGCCACAGAGCAAGTTCCAAATGGTACATAAAACACAAACTTAAACAATAAACATTACATTATATAAAATTTGAAAACGTACAACGAAAAACATACAATATATAAAGAAGAAACAAAATAAATCAATTAAGAGACCAGACGCTTTAAAGAATAAAAACTAATATTAAAAATGCAATGTGGTTAAATTTTCTATTATATATGGATAACATTTGGTCTATGAATGCCCTTTGTCCATAGTTGGTCCCGTGGGGCAGCTGCACAAACAGTAGCTGGTGTCTCGTAGTTCTTGCAGGTTCCTTGAACTGCACAAGACTCAACAACTTTGGGCTGTCAATCTGTCCATGGATCAATCTGTGCAGATAAAATGCGTAGTAATTATGGCGGCGTTCTTCAAGCGACTTGAGGCCACACAGCAAGAGCCTTGTTTCGTAGGTGAGGTCTTGGTACGGAAAGGAGATATTTGGAGAATTTGTTCTGGACTTTTACCAGTCTGGATTTGTGACATAGATAATTCGGGTTCCAAATGACACAACCATATTCCAAAATGCTTCTTACCAAACAATTGTAAAGGGTAGTAATTGCTTGACACCACATGTTTGATGTATTCCTTTTTATAAACCCCAAGAGCCTAAAGCTCTTTGCAACAATCTTATCTATGTGTGAATTGAATGAGACATCTCTATCAAACATTACGCCCAGATCATTGAAAGTTGATACGGATTCGATTGTTGTTTCATTAATATGATATTCTGTTTGAACGGGCCTATTGATTTTATAAAAACTCATCTTCTTGCATTTATTAACATTAAGATCTAAGAGATTCTTTTCACACCAGAAGACAACACGATCAAGATCTGACTGAATGTCGAAAGATGATTTATTAACTGTGGAGTAAAATTTAAGGTCATCTGCGTATATCAGGAACTTAGATTTTTTAAAACAAGACGTAATATCGTTAATAAACAATACCGGACCTATATGGGAGCCCTGTGGAACACCCGACAGTACCGTAACTTCTTTTGAGGCGACGCTTCCAACTAGCACTAGTACTCGTTGCCGCTGTCCAGAAAGGTAGCTTCTGATCCATGTAAGATAGTGTGAGCCAATTCCAATGTTTGAAAGCTTAAAAAGGAGAAGTTTGTGACACACACCATCACAAGCCTTAAAAGTCAGTATATAATACATCGATCCTGGTGCCCTGCTTCAAGTTTTGTTGTCAGGAAATTCTGGTAGACGGCTAGATTAGTAGAAGTTGAGCGGCCTCTGATGAATCTATGCTGGTTCTCAGTTATGTAATTCTTATAAGTTTCAAAGGTTTCGTCAGTGATGATGGATTCTAAAATCTTTGGTAGATCTGATAGCATGGATATACCTCTGTAATTCTTAAAGTCTGCCTTGTCACCACTGTCACCAGTCTTGTAAACAGGGAAGAGTGTGGACTATTTCCAGGAGGAAGGAAAAAGAATGGTCAAAATAACTGGATTGAAAGTGATCAGCAAAAGCATCAGCAATGTCTTGCGGGTTCTCCAAGGGGTTTATAAACGACCAAAAATGCTTAATATTTTCTGGGATCATGTGTTATGTGTTTGAAATGTAAAGAGCGTAGCAGAGTTCAATTTAAAACTTATTCTCTCGGCGAGCCTCAGAATACAAAACATAGTCGCTGTGCAAACCAGAAATTCTGTGTTTGTGATAAAGACGATTTTTTCCCTCATAGTTTTTTTTTAATTCAGGAGAGTACCATTTAGGGAATCTAGTCGTAGTCACTTCTTTGGGACATAAGTTTCGATTGCCTCACCGATGACATTATAGAATTGCTGTATCATTAGCTCAGAGTCATCTTGAGAGTTTAGGAAGTTCCAGTCAGCATTGTTCAGAAATTGGTTTATAGCCAGATAATCAGCCTTCGAAAATTGGTGTACCGTTATGTTTGTTTTATTCTCGGTGAAAGAGATGGTTCGGGAGTTAAAATCCAGTGGAGGGTGGTGAGTGTCGACCTCCACTAAAGGAAATTCACTCTTATCCAGTCTGCAGAATTGAATGTCGCCAGTGAAAACCAGATCCAAAGTTCTACCAAGCTGGTTAGCAATTGAGTTGTGCTGCTGAAGTACTAAAAAACACATACAGTCGATAATGGACTCTTCCGTTTAAGTGTGAATACGGTAGGGCCTAAAAAGTCCCCATCAAGGAGCCATCTAACCCCCCATCAAGGAGCGATCTAACCCCGGTAAGTTAAAGTCGCCAAAGATGAAAAAACTGGTGTCATGGTGTCCCCTGCGTAGTTCTTCGCAGGTGTTAGGAAAATGTGAGTATGTTTCAAGCATTGCATTGGGAGGAAAGTAAACACAGCATACAATTGCTCTAGTATTACTGACGCTAGTCTGTACCCAAACACTTTCATAATCCTTAAATGCTGGAGTCGACATCAGGCTAGAATTGTGTTCTTCATTCAGTGACATAAGAACACCGCCCCCTCGGTTGCATGCTAGGCGATCGTAGTTGCGGTCACAACGAAATACTTTGTAGTGATCAGGGAAAAACTCTTGAGTCCAGATGATTGCGTGAAAGCCATGTTTCTGTGAGCATTATGCAGTCGTAATTACAGCTTCTTACTGAGGACATGATTAGCGATGATTTGGTTCTGAGGCCTCGAACGTTCTGGTAAAATACTGAATGTGTTAGTCGAGTATTATCGATATCGGTGATGGTTTCTGCTGCGGAGGAAATAAACAATGTGTATTATCTTGTTGGATACCTGATGATTTGGGACTATTGCAAAATTCCTTATTTCTGCGTGTTGTGACGGTACCATAGCTCATTTTGTCATCTGTGACAAACTTATGCGTTTCAGTTTGATTCAGTGAGTTAATGTATATCAAATATATGGCTCAAAATAGTGTACTTTCCGGAATACGTCTATTCTCCGTTTTGATTAACTTGAAAGTGCAGTCCACATAGAATGCGTTCTTTTGGTTTTCGACTAATTTGGAGATCTGTTCGTTTTGCTTTTTTATAAACCCATTGAGAATAGTTCTATTTTGGTCAAGAGGCGCGCTGATCAAAATAATGTTAGTATTTTTGGATACATCCAACAAATCTTTAATAGTTTGGACACTAACATCAGTTTTGCGTTTTCGGTACCTACGAATACACTCTTGTAGTCATCCTTTGAAAAACCCTTGGATAATTTATGCATCGCTGTTATGTTTTCCAAAGATTGTTTTTCTGAGCACTGACAGTTTGTGTCGACAGTGCTATTTGATATGGATATAACAATTTTTCCGTTATTGTAACCACTTGGACCACTGAGCTGTAAAACCTGCTTTGTGTTTTGTTGGCTTTAGGAATGGGGTTAGTATTTTTTGTAGTTTGTAGTTAAGTACTAAGTGATTCTTTTTCTTCAAGTGTCTCAATTGATTTTTTTAAGCTTTCATTTGCCACAGTCATTCTTCCAATTTTTGCTTTAAATTCCAATGTCTCGTCTCTGTACTTTTCGTTGACCTTAAATGTTAATTCTTTGTTTCAAGATTTCTTGTTTTAATTTGATGACCTCATCTTGCGCCTTTATTGTATTGGCTCTAGCATTCTCTTATCCTTTCCATTATCTCAATCTTTTTATAATTGTCTCCATTAGTGTTTGTGTTTCTTCGAGCTTGTACCTAGTTTCTTTTCGATCATAATGTGTGTTTCATTATAATTTTTTAGATTTTCGATAATTCTCTCCATGTTTCTGTGATTTTCTTCGAGTTCTTGGCAATTTTGTGATAAATATTCTTTCTCTGTCTTCATTGCTTCCATTTAGAATATGACTTTTAATTTTGTTTGATGTTTACTTAAATTGGTTGTACGCCACTGTAGTTTTTCTTTTCTGGTGTCTATACTTAATTAAAATATTACTATTCGTTCAGAATATGATAACTTTTCATAAATTATCTTTTTTTGATCATATGCTTTTAAATGCTTTGGTTTATATCCCTAAAATAGAAATATCCTTAGACCATTGCAGTGTGTGTATCTATTAAAATGAATATGGGGTCAAGTATTGAGCCTTGTGGTACTCCAATAGTAATTTTACTCGTTGCCGATGACACCCCAGCGACCCTCACTAACTGATATCCGTCGTCAAGGTATGATTTATGTAAATCAATACTGTCTTGACAGAAGTTGTAATATCTAAGCTTCCGGAGAAGGATGCCATGGTCGACCCAATCAAAGGCTTTGCTGAGATCGCATAATAAGACCGAACTGTATTGAGTTTTATGAAAAGCCTCTATTATAGTAGATATTAGGTCTAAGATTCCCAAGACAGTATTCCTGTTCTTTCTGAATCCAAACTGACATTCAGAAAACAGCTTGTTTCTCTCAAAAAAGTCGACAATTTTAATCGCAATCTTGGAACTGTCAGGCAAGAGCAATATGGGCCTGTAGTTTTCAGGCATCAAAGGGTCACCCTTTTTAAAAAAGGAAGCAACGAGAGCTACCTTAAGGGCATCCGAAAAGATGTTATTTTTAAAACATAGGTTAACAAGTTCCGTTAGGGGAATTACGAAACAATTTTTTATAGATTTAAGTAGTTTAACATTAAAACCATATAGATTACGACTTTGCTTATTTTTTAGACTGTCTATTACATCTCGAACCTCATTAAAGGTTACCTCAGAAAAAGAAAAAACAGTCAGAGGTGTTGAGAGTTTCTCGATAGCATCAATATTGGGTTTAGGAACACTCTGCACTAGGTTTGTTGCTATCCTGGCTAAAAAATCATTTAAATCTTTAGGTGTCAGGTTATGAAACCATAATTTGCTCTAATCTTAGCATTACGGATTGCAGTTCTGTACAAATTCCTGAAACTGTTATTCTCTCGTTTGAGATCTACAAGGTTATATCGTCTTTTCAGTTCTCCAAGAAATCCTAGTTGGTCACGCCAATAAACCAGCCAATGTTGCAAGACTGACCAGATTACAGATTGGGAGAGATGGCCTTTGAGCCTACTTGTCACCGCGACCCGATGGATCTATTGTGACTCTCTCCATATTATAGAGCTTCATCCAGTTTTTGTCTTTCTGATTAGACCCCACAACCTTGATAGTGGCTCCGTCGTGTAGCTATTAGCTTCTGGTTTAGGTACGCCAAGTAGTTGGAAGCGCACTCTCGATAAGCCTTCACAGTGGCATAGCACGTGAGATGCCGTCTCCTCCTCCTCCTTCTGGCAGAACCTACATTCGCTATTTTCTGCCAAACCTATGACGCTTAGGTGCTTTTTCAGCCGGCAGTAGCCCGTCAGCAGACCCATCATTTCTGCCGTAGCTTAGCAGGTCTGTTGATAGTTTGGGCGATGGGCCTATTATAAATTCCTTGGCCTGTCTTTGTCCCAAAGTGTTGTTCCACCATTTTCGGGATTCTTCTGCTATCCATTTCTTTATGGCTGTTTTAGCGATTGGTTTGGCTATCCCGCAGAACGGTTCTGGTCCTATCATGTGCTTAGACGAGCCTTCTCTGGCTATTTCGTCGGCAGTTTCATTATCTTGATAGCCTTCATGCCCAGGTACCCATGTTGACTTCCTGTGTCATTCAGAGCATTGTGGCAATCCAGTACCAATTTCGATGTTATTTTGTTGGATTGCACAGCTTTTATTGCCGCTTGGCTGTCGGAGAAGGTCGCAATTGTTGTTTTGTTGCAACTATATCTTCTTTTTATTTCCTTTGCACACTGTTCTATTGCTGTTATTTCCGCTTGGAACACTGTCGCTAGTTTGCCCATGGAAATCGAAATTCTTGTTTTCGTCCTTGGTTCATATATTCCGGCTCCTACTCCTTCCCGTGTTTTTGAGCCGTCGGTGTACCAGATAACATTTGCCCTAATTGGGGGGGCATTTTTCCAATCATTCCTGTTTGGAATATGTGTCGAGTACTTTTTGACAAAGCTGTACTTGGCTATGGTGCTATCCGTGGGCAATCCCAGGATGTCATCTGCCTTGATTTCTTTGTTTAGCTTCTCTTGTTTGGTATTATGTCTACCTATAATCGGTTTTTGGCCTTGTGATAGCCTGTATGTGACGAAGCGTGCTTCGCCCTGTGTGTATGTTTGGATTGGTGGTAGGTTTAGTTTTAGTAGGACTTCTAGAGCCGCAGTGGGCGTTGTGCTCATGGCTCCAGTGACGCACAGGCATGCTAGCCTTTGAACGCGACTTATTTGCCTTTTTGCCTCCGCCTGCATGGTTCTTGTCCACCATACTACTGAACCATACGCTATCATTGGTCTTACCACTGCTGTGTATAGCCACAGTGTCATTTTGGGATTGAGGCCCCAATTCTTTCCGCACATCCTTCTGCATCTTCCTAGCGCAACTGTGGCTCTAAGAGTTGCTTTTTGGATGTGTGGTTTCCAGGTAAGCCTCTGGTCAAATATGACTCCTAGATATTTTGCTTCCTTGGAAAAAGGTATTTCTTCTCCATTTATCGCCAGTGGTTTTAGTCCTGTAAGGGCTCGCCTTCTGGTAAATGGAATGATTATCGTCTTTTTTGGATTAACTGATAGCTGTTCTCCACTATTTCGAGAGCTTTTTGGCTTCTCTCTGAGAGAGTACTGGCAAATCTGCCTCGTACTACAATCGTTAGGTCGTCTGCATATCCTAGACAGTAAAAGCCTTCTGCAGACAGTTTTTGTAATAAGTCGTCCACTAATATGGCCCATAATAGTGGAGATAGAACTCCCCCCTGGGGGCATCCTCTTCCCACCGCTGCCTTTGTGGTTGTTTCTCCCAGAGTGGCTGAGATTATCCTGTGGTTCCGGCTCAGTTACGTTATAATCAATTTTAATAGATTTGGTTAGTTTGGGTTAACCGTCGATTCAACTTTCGATTAGTTTCACTTAGTCTCATCTTATTTTAGACATTTAAACAGGTTCCGATACGTTAAAATCAATTTTAATAGATTTGGTTAGTTTGGGTTAACCGTCGATTCAACTTTGTATTAGTTTCACTTAGTCTGACCTTATTTTAGTCATTTAAACTGATTCTGATATGTTATAATCAATTTTAAGAATTTGGTTAGTTTGGGTTAGTCGTCGATTCAACTTTCGGTTAATTTCACTTAATCTCAACTTATTTTAGTCATTTGAACCGGTTGCGATACGTTATAATCAATTTTCACTCTCATATAACCAAAGAAGTATTCAGTTCAAAAATTATAAAAGAATCTACTTAGTTTGTCTCTGATAAAGTAACCATATTGTTCCTACACTTAGCCACACCTACCGATACCATCTTCTATCGTATTATTCAAACGGTGATAGCGTCTCCTTTGTATTTCATATCTCGATGGATTGTGACTAATGCATTGACATTTAGAGCTAGACCTAGCAAGACTCCTAATCAGCCTTCAGTTTACCGATGTCTTTGCGGTGCAATGAATTGTCGGAAAGTGCTCTGATGGTTCAGTGGTTAGATGCTGGACCTGTGATACGGCGGCCCGGGGTTCAATTCCTACCGGTTTTTTGAAATTGTTTCTAAGATTGTGTTTGTAAAATGAATTTTTTCCTCATTTTGGCCATGCCTTGAGTTAGTTTTGGTTGGCTCTTGTTGTTTGAACCCCCGTAGCGAGCGAAGCGAGCGGAGGGTCATGCGTGAAGTGAAATAATACATTCGGCTAGGTCTAGCTCCAAGTTGCATTGACAGACGGATTTTTTATATTATATTTTGCTATAGATTTCAGTAATTATAAAATCAAATATTTACTTATTTATAAGGGACATATAGGTACTTTACCAGGCAAGTAGGCGACAAATCTTTGTGACATAGTGAAAATTTACTAGTGTTACACATACGGTGCTCTAAAACGAAGATTTGGCAACATGGTGGCTTACGCTATTGAAATTATGGCGTTTTCGAAACCTAAGTGATTTATATATTATATATTCTTAGTAAACTAGCTTCTCGAAGAAGTCATAATAAAATAATTGATGGCCACTTACAAAAATATGCATGCAAAAGTGATTTAATTATATGTGTAAATTGAAAATAGTATTATGTAGTTATGATTTTGCATTCGCATTGCCAGGAATCTTCTGGCAATGCGAATCTGCTTAATGGAAAATTAACAATCCTACTAACCAACATTATTCTTCTTAAAACTGCATGGTGATGTTAATACAAAATATGGATGTTGACCTAAACAAAACTAGTTGGACTCAAGTAGAGGTTGTACATATTATTTGATGAAAAACAGTTATTACCTTCAATTTGTCTCCGCGTAGCTTTAGAGCCCGTTGAGTCTTGATCAGTTCATCCTGAATACCTGGTCCGGGTTGCTTAGATAGCACTTGCCTCAAATTCAGGTAAAGGCGTTCCGCTTCTTTGAGTTGTCTTTCTCTCTCTACTGCCACAGACGCTTGTTGGAGCAGTCTCCTAGATATGAATCAATGCAATGAACACTTTGTGATTAATAGAACTAGCCATGTTATAGCGAATAACATATTTGGAAACCCTCTGGTAGATGGAGAGGCTAATGCTAATGAGTTTGAAGGCCCTCCAACTACTCTCTAGAAACGAACGAACCTAGTTCTCAGTGGCATGTATCTTATAATTATCTCCCTTTTTAAGTTATTATGAAGCAGAGGGAAGGTTCATCACAAAGAAAGAGAGATTTCCTTATCTGATATAAAGAGGTCAAAATATGGGTGAAAGTATTGAGGTTTGGTGGGAACATTCCAACCATATTCCAAGCTGAGATATATGTATGTATTTTCAGATAGTCAGATTACAAACAAGGTTACTCTCTGAGATGAATACAGAGAACGTGAAGATACCGAAATAGTCAATTATCTGGCCTGGAGAAGGTTCAAAAGGCCCATTCTATGGACCAACAAAAGGCTACTTAATAAAACAGGTCAATAACTATGAGAAGAGACAGGAAACATCCTCCCACTGGGATGATGCTGCAGGACAGATACAGGCAAAGAAATTCGTCTCCTACTTGGCAAATTAAACCAAGTAGTTGCCAGGGTATATTAAGCGATATGTTTCAACTGTGCCTGATGTTGTAAACCCATTTTTGATCAAATTTGTACATACATTTCCAATCATAATGATAATATATCTGACGCATACACTGACATTACCTTTGTTCTTCATACTTACTTCTGTAAAAGCTTAATCTTCTGCAGCAAATCGACCACCTCGGGATCGGAACCTTCCAGTTTTCGCCATCGATGGATGTTCAATGGATTTTGCACCTCCTGTTCTAACGCTTTGCACTGCAACCTGGATTTCGTCAGATCCCTCTCGAGGTGAAAGATCTCCTGCCTCAAATCGATCATGTTATTCATCGATTTGGTCATCAGCAGCTTCTCTTGTCGCAGCCTCTTCACTTCTATTTTTAACAGCTTAATGTCTTGCAACCTTTGATCGTACTGAGTCTCACCTTAAACCAGGACATTTGGAAATTAGAATTCATATTTATTTAATATTTTTAAGGGCTGTGGTTATGATACCTCTACACAATGTCGACTGCAAAATCTTAATTTTTTCGTTTAGCAAAGCGATTTCGTCGTTCCTTCTGACGAGCTGAGATCCGAGGACGTCTCTTTCGTTCATTAATTGTTCCATGTTTTTGATATGCGCTCTTATGGTTTTTTCGTGTTCAAGAATGACGTTGTGCAAGCGTTTCTCCTCGTCCTTCTGTTCTTTGATTTCCTGTTTCAGTTCACGTATTTGATCTAATCCGGCCATTACTTCAATCCTGAAAATGGAGGAGATGATACTTATTTGTGTCTACGACATATTTGTTGTTATTCAACCAAGCCGAAAGAGGTGTCAGTTGAAATCTCCACGAAGACAATAAAACTTTCCAGAAATTTTAGACCAACTGACAAATACTTACTTTAAATTATCCTTTTCTTTGGATATTTTCCTCATAACGTTCTCATCTTTTATAAGTAGCTTTTCTTTCATCGAGATATCTTCTTTGAGCTGCTCCGTCTGATGGAAAACGATTTTGAGTTTCTTCTTCAACTCTCCGCATTCGGCGGTGGATTCTTGCAGAGATTTTTGAAGGGAGTTTCGATCGGAACGAATCGCTTCGTAAACATTTTGCTGTTGTCTTATCTGGTTTTCGTGTTCCGTTATGGTTTTCTTCAAATCAAATATATGGACCTAAAGAGAAACGTGACGCATTTAAATTCATATAGTAGAGGGATTGAAAGCAGTACCTAACCTTTTTAGCCCGTATGTCATCCATGTTATCCTCGATGGTCTTTGTCAGTTCAAGCTGTTCCTCGGCCAGCTTGTCTCGTTCTCGCTCGCACTGATGAATTTGCTTCTTCTGTTTCCCGCTTTCAATGAAAAACGAATCCAGCTCCAGTTCAAGCTTCTTCTTGCTCTGGTCTTGTATCTGGATTAGCTTCAGTTGATCTCGAGCCACGACCTGTTGCCTCTGTATGGTTTTATTCAGCACGTCCTTTTCTTTATTGACCGTTTCCATCGCTCGTTTATCGTCGTCGGCGAATCGCTTATAATCGTCGATTTCTCGTTCGAGCACGGCGATCCTTTGGCGCATGTTGGCCTTGTCTACATGTAGTTCGTCCTTTTCGCCGTTGAGGACTAGGATACGCTTTTCCGCCGTGTCTTTCGCTTTGCTGAGTTTGGCCACGTCGGATCTTAGGCGATAGTTTTCATCTTCGTGGGACTAAAATTAACAAGAGTTTACTATGATGTCGATCGAAGAATCAGTGGGAGTTGCCCGAATATCAAAACAGTAAAAATATTTCAAAAAATTCCACGTTATAGTTGAATGTCTAAAGAATGAAGAATGGCATATTGCTTTTGGCCAACCTTAATGTCTATCAGCTTTTCCTGAAGTCCTTTTTTCGTCTTGTCCAATTCGTAGAGTGCGGTGTTATATTCGTCTTGAAGCTTTGCCAATTTTGCGATATTCTGATCATTGTCCTTCCATAGTTTCTCGTTGTTGATCCTTTGCTCTTTCAAGTCGGTTTCAAGTCTCGTTGTTTTTTTGACGTGTTCCGCTATAACTGCCGTCAGATTTCGGATAGCAACTTCCTTCTCTTCAATACTATAGTGCACTTCCATCAGATCGGACTCTAGCTTTTCTTTGGCCCTTTTCGCTCTTAAGATTTCAGACGCTTGATCCTATAAATTCAAAAATATATGTATTAAATAATACAGATAAATAGTTTTCTCATTTTTATTTGATAAAATTAATTAAATTAGCGTGATGTTAAAATATTGGTTTTAGAAAGTATAATTCCATATACCTCCAGCTGGCCAGCGATTTCGTTAATCCTAAGGTCAGCCTCCGAATTTTTCTTTTCCAGTTCTTCTTGGTAACTCACGGCATTATTCAGTTTAGTGGTAAGTTGAGTTACTTCGTTCATCAGTTTGTCGCGTTCTCTTTCCAGTCCATCCTTGTGCTTACTTAGTTCTCCAACTCTAACGAAGAACCACAATTAGTGTATTAAAGGAACTACTTATTTAGATACATATTTCCATGGTTTGGGTTAGTTTCAATCTGTGGCAACCTCGACGAAAAAGAGCGAAGTAGTTGGGTTAATCAAAGTTCCAGCTCATGAATAGCATAAACGCGGGGAAATAGAAAGAAGTACCGGAAGATAAGCACTGTTTCGAATGCGGCTAGTTCATCTGGAGAAGCGCGCAACTGTAGTGTATCAGGAAACCACTCGGTATTTCATAAATTAGATCGTGAAGGCAACCCGACTAGTTTGAGGTCTAGACGAAGGTTATTTACATTACCCATTACACGTAATATTATTGTTTAACTCCAACGAACGCGATACTAGACACGGGTGACAAGGTTAGGTCAACCTTGTTGAACTGGCATTGTTAATGTAACATTATATCATAATACAAACCTACACCAACCCGGCATATATAGAGAGAATACAAGACTGACTGACGCAATTGATATACGTACGTAGATTATAAGAATATACACTATGTAGCGTTACTATACTACTATTCTTTGCTAATGTTAATACAGAACTCTATGGTTAGCTGGAGTATCATTCTACAAATAAAGGGAGTTCTACAAAACACTCTACCCTCGGAGGAGAAAATAGTCGTAGTGTATCGTATGTCTAAGACATGGCGGATTAAATGAAAATACCAAGATGATTCTCCTATAAGAATGAGTTCTAATTTCAAACATTGACGCATATTTCTGGAACCACAGTCAATTCAAGGAAGATGGTAGAGGGCCTTCCCCGGAGACATATTTTGGTAGTCACCAGGTCAGGCCCATCCAGCTGGATTTGGGCCTCCGAGTTTGGGTTACTGAAAACGTCCTTTTATCCTACCAACACGGAGCATGAATTTTATTGCGGATGAATGTAACAAGTCATGTGCGTTACAAAGATTTGGAGTTGGTACATTTTTGCTGTTCAAACCTAAATATTTTCTCCTTTATTTTTGATATACATAACAGAGAAAAGATACATGACTTACTCATCGGAATCCTGATTCATCTTGTTCTTAAATTCGATTTCCGCATTGAGATTTTCGACCTGCGTCCTCAAATTATCGATAATTTCCTGGGCAAGTTGTTCTCGGGCATGCGCGGCGTCAGCCAGTTGCCATGCCTTATCGATTTCTTCCTTGAGGGTGTCGATGGTCGTTTTGTCTTCCTGGGCCAGCTTAAGCGCGATCTCGAGCTGCGATTTATTCTTTTCGAGCGCCGCTTCGTACAACTCATTGTTTTCTTCCGCTTCTTTTTGCTTGGTGTACGTGTGAAAGAACGCTTCGAAGAGTTTGTTGAAATCGTCGGCGAATTGTGCGGCTTCCGGGTTTTGTTCAATTTCGGTCACGGTCTAAAAAAGAAAGGATGTGGGAATAGCGGCGGTTAGTTTGGGTTAATGGAGTTAAACTTCAATTTCTATCGTGACTACATCAGTGGCGAAACGAATTGAATTCAATGTATTATGTGGATTTCCATTTAATCTTACCTTCGTATAATCCTTCTCGATAATAGCAAAAGCATGTTCAGGATTGTTCGGATCTAACACTTCCTCCTGGCCCTCGTCGCCTTCGTCCTGGTTATCGCTAAAATCACTTTCGTCCATTTTTTTAAATTAATTTTCCTATCATAAATGTTTCTAAATGTCACGTTGAATCTATTATTCTGCTACTGTCGTTTAGGTACACGAATGTCATTTTAAAAGCAACATTAAAAGGTGTGCTAAATGAATTATTGACCAAACAACAAGCCAGGCAACGAGACCTGCATTTCTGCAAATACATATACAGGGTGTTTTTTAAACATGTCTACTATGGCAACCTTTTAATGAAGTTTTTTGCTATGTTGGTCCAGGGGCTCCTGGAAAAGACAGGGACGTATCATGGTGTTTCAGTACATGGGCCAAATTTTAACACTGTTCCTTCCAGAA
Source organism: Pissodes strobi (assembly GCA_016904865.1). Taxonomy (NCBI): domain Eukaryota; kingdom Metazoa; phylum Arthropoda; class Insecta; order Coleoptera; family Curculionidae; genus Pissodes; species Pissodes strobi. Next base: position 6,817 of record MU192817.1, on the reverse strand, counting down.
ACAGGATATAAAGAATTGTTTGTGAGATATTGTTTGAAGAACTACTGTCGAATCTAAAAACGGCATAACTTAGAACATAACATGGTTTTCGGATCAATCCATAAATCACTAGAAGTTAAGATGGGAAGGTGCAAGCCACATTGTTCTAAGTAGATGAGTCATTAAAATTTAAGAAATGAAATAAGTGAGGCTAACGTTCTCTCTCATCATAGCACAAAACCAGAACATATCATGCGATTTGACCAATACAGATTCAGATTAGCATTTTAAGATCCTTTTCAGGAGTAGAGCACTATGTAAAAATCGGCCTCTCCTATTGGTCCATCCGCATGGCCCTCCGCTCGCTTCGGGGGCTCAAGAAAAGGAAACCAACCAAGTCTTAACCCAAACTAACCCAAGACATACCCAAAGCTAAGAAAAAAAACTGTTTAGAAACATATTCTTAAAAAAATAATAATAAGAAAGGCAACGAGGTTTGAACGCGGGCCGTCCAGGTGAAACCCTACCACCTAAACCTTTTGACCACGAGAGCTCTTGCGACAAATTGATTGCATCACGAAGACATATAATACAAGATGTATCGACTAATAAGAGAGGTCGATTTTTACATAGTGCTCTACTCCAGTAAAGGATCTTAATTAGCGTTTAAAGATCCTTTACAGGCGTAGCCGACTATATAAAAATCGGCCTCTCCTATTGGTCGACCCCTCTCGTATTACAATAAGTCTTCGTGATGCAATCAATTTGTCGCAAGAGCTCTCGTGGTGTAGAGGTTTAGACAGTGGATCCCTCCTGGACGGCACGGGTTCGAACCCCGTTGCTTTTTTTATTATTTTTTTAAAGATTATGTTTCGAAATAGTTTTTTTTCTTGATTTTGGGTATTTCTTGGGTTAGATTCGGTTAGCACCTGGTTAGTTTGGGTTAGTCTTTTCCTTAGCCCCCGTAGCGAGCGGAGGGCCATGCGGATCGACCAATAGGAGAGGCCGATTTTGATATAGTCGGCTACGCCTGTAAACGATCTTTAAATGCTACAGATTATAATGAGCATTACTGGCGTCATCTCTATTAGGAATGACAAAACCCGGAAAGTAACCAAGTGCTAACCAAAACTAACCCAAGACATACTCAAAATCAAGAAAAAAAAACTGTTCAGAAACATAACCTTAAAAAAAAATTAAAAAGCAAGGGGGTTTGAACCCTGGCCACCCAAGTGAGACCAAACCATCTAGACCTCTCGACCACGAAAGCTCTTGCGACAAACTGATTGCATCGCGAAGACATATTGTAATACGTGCTCGTACTTTGTTAGCACTTTCTACGATATATTTTGCTTTATCTAATGCATTTCACTGCATTCAACACATATTACAACATATGGCGACTATGGCGCCAAATCGCCAAGGGACTTAATTGTTATTTTGTAGGTGGATCGTGTCTAGATGGATCGACCACTAGGAGAGACCGATTTTCACATAGTGCACTAGGCCTGTAAAGGATCTCAGAATGCCACGTATAATATTCTTGAAAATCGGGGATTCATATATTACTGAATCGACGAAATTATTCTCGATCTGTTCTTAAAAAGTGAAAACAAATGTATGGGTGTGTTGAATACAAATATTAACAAAATGTGGCAAAATGTCAGCTATGGAAGATCTGCTAACACAAAATTCTAATAGCCGATTGCACCAAAGGTACTGATTAAATTATTATTATTAACTTAATCTCGACTTACATGCTTCGGTGCAATCGACCATAAGCATACTTTTTGAGTTATTACATCAGAGGGCTTCAGAGTTGCGCGCGCATTACTTGGTTGACAAACCCCTATCTTTAGGGTCTAGCGAATTGCTGTCAATTGGTCCGTAGCTCAGTGATTGGATGCTGGGTCTGCAATACGGCGGCCCTGGTTCGATTCCAGTTGTAAGACGTGTTTTTTTATTTTTAATACTATGTGTAAAAAGTGTTTTCTTCATTTTGGTCATGTTTTGGGTGAGTTTTTGTTATTGGGTTGCTCCCCCAACTGGACGTTGTCCGCGCGATTTCAGAGGACTTGAGAGTTGCGCGCGCATCACATTGTTGACAAAAATTGCTAATATTACACTTCACTCATGGCCTTCCGCTTGCTTCGCTCGCTACAGGAGCAACCAACCTAAACTAACCCAAGGCATGCCCAAAATGCAGAATAAACTGTTTACACAGAATATTAGAAATTAAAAAAACATATTTTATCTTGCCACTGGAATTGAATCCGCACCGCCGCGTGCCGTATCGCAGACTCAGCATCCAACAACTGAGCTACGAGACCAGTTAACAGCCATTCGTTAGACCCTAAAGATATGGTGTTGGTCAACAATGTAATGCGCGCGCAACTCAGAAGCCTTCTGATGTGGTACGGGAAACGTCTACTATTTGTGTATAGCATATTCCTTATTCCATTGACCAGGTTATATCTATGGGTTTTCTAAACCTATAGATATGGCATAGCCTGGTCCATGGAATGAGGTATGCTATATAAAAATAGCTTGCCTAGAATTTTACGTAGAATTCGAAAATATTGCAATATATAAGATGTTTTATAAAATAAAAAAGTTAGTATCGATTTTTGGCATATCCGTAAAAATTTTAAGCCTATTAACAATTAATATTGTAATCTACTAAAACGCATAAGCTACTTAACAAACATCACCTTGTCGCAAGTTTGAACTTGAACTTGGAGATTATTATATAAACATTAAAGGCAAACTATAAACAACGCGAGCAATCAACGGGAGCGACTTTGAACCTTATGCATGTAATGATCATCACTTTGTTCTATATAAATACGTTACCGAACCCTCAGTTCGGCAGACTTTGGTCTCACCTCCAGCTCCCAAGGTTAGCCACTTGACGACTGCCTTCTGGGTTCTATCCGCTCCTAAAGTTAGCCATACGACTGCTTTAGGTTCTATTCCTTTCCTTCCAAACCTGGTACCGGTTAGTCACTTGACGACTGCTAGGACCAGGGGTTGCACAACCTCCATAGTAAAGTCTTGACAAGAAGTTTGTCAGAGTGTTGAGAAAGACAAGTGTAAATAGTCAGTTAAAAAGTTCGGTGAAATCTCTTAGTGCTCTTAAATAAAACCCGACTCTTAAGAAAAACTATAAATTATAAGACAGTAAACAAAAACCTATAAACAGTACCTCAAATCGAGAAAACATGCGCACCGTAGTAATCGGGTATAATAGAATCTCAGTTTCGTTAATACTTTGTTATTGTTATATACTAAACGTGATTACTTTATCATTTCTTTTTACCCCACGTAACGCGGTCCCGGTCTACCTCAGTTACCCCCCGGCACGCTAAACAAGGCGTGTCCTCGCGAGTAGAACATCCAGTGGTAGAATTAAAGGAAGCATTGAGATCCCATCATTGTACTAATCGCGATGCGGCTCTTCTCTGAGAAGTTATTCTTTAAAGAAATCACGCTACCCCCTAAGCTACTCGTGACAATATTATAAGGATGTTGAATAAAAAAATAAAATATTAACAGAAAAAGAAAATACAAACATGACAATTGAGCAAGATCTGCTATTCTTGTTCCAAAACCTAACAACACTGGCAAAGCATCAACCCATAAACGAATATGGTAATACGCAAAATTCTTACTTACTCTTAACTTAATCTGAAGTTAAATACTTCGGTGCAATCGGCTATAAACATAATTTGTGTATAGCATATTCCTTATTCCATCGACCAGGTTATACCTATGGGTTTACTAAATCCAATGATATGACATAACCTGGTGGATGGACTAGCGCCTTCAGACAGCGGTCTGTTTCCAACTTTTCTGGCGACCTTGGCTGAATGTCGGCAATAATTAAGATATTTTGCATGACCCTCCGCTCGCTCCGGAGCGCAACCAAACAATATAAAAAAACCTTTTTCAAACATAACCTTAAAAAGATTTAATAAACATAGCCTGGCACTGACGGGGACCGAACTAGCAACCTTTTCATCACAAACACACTATCTAACCACCGAGCTACCAGATCGTCGAAGGCAATTTAGTGTACCGCGAAGACATGAGCAATTCTGTCGATTCGGTCAACGTCCTGGAAGGTCGCCAGAATGAAAATATTAACAAAATGTATCAACATGACAGTTATGGAAAATCTGATAGCCTCGTTCCAAAATCTTATAAAATTTGTTTTTTTTACCCCTGACAACACTGCACAAGTATCGGTATGTATATGTATAAGATAAACTGCAAAATTACAATGGCCGATTGCATCGTGGTATTTAGCTGAAGATTATGTTAATATCTGTGAACAGAAAATTTAATTCGATATTAACTTAATCTTGGGTTACATGCTACGGTGCAGTGGGCTTAAGCTTAATTTTTGGATAGCGCATACCTTATAACGAATTGATCAGTTGGGCGTCACTTTATAATGAAATACTAGCTCAGTCGCCAATTTGTAATAATAAATTTAGTTGGACACTAATTTGTAGCGAAAGTTAATTTATTTAGTTTAATTAAATATGAGATTCGTTTTTTCTGAGGGGGTGAGTTGTATCTTTTATTAATTATATTTTGGGCGCCAGAGTTCCTAGAGACAATGCGAACTGAATATAAATACTTTAAGATCAATAACTATAAAGATAAGAATATCAGAAATTTGCCCCCAGACATCTATCCCGCGATAAAATAAACAAAGGAGTTCAAATGACAATATGTTAATGTGACAATTAAATTACAATTATGAGATTATGTGATGTAAAATGAGGATTACAATTAAATTACAAATATAATTGATGAAATTATTTGAAATATAAGTTTTAAATAAATTGGCTAGCAATGAGAATTAAAACTAATGTAAAAGATTAAAAAAATGAATGAATGAGTAAATTGATTAATCTTCTGATTGGCTAATACTTAGCTTGTCCAACTATCCTGTAACCATGCGATCGTATTGAGACTTCTACAGGAACCGCTTCCGCCTGTTCTCAAGTTTTGTTAATGGGTTAATAAAGGACTTAAAGGTTGACCTAGTGTCAGCTCCCTCTACAGGTCTGCTACAGCGACGTGGACGAACACCTGCTACTTGTCAAGCACGATGCTTTTTTAGCCAACGTTGGATACATGCCAAATAATAATAACCTAGTTTTAGACCAATGTACATCGCTAATTAAAAAATTATTCAGGGAAATATCCTGTGGACCTCAGTTAGACTATTACACAGGAGGAAGTAATCAACAATTTGAAAATTTACTGGTAAAGCAGGTATAATCAAAAACTTAAATTACAATTTTAAGTTGAGCGGAAATTATAAATAACTACGGTTACTGGTGAAAATGTTGAATGCAAAAGAATTTAACAAAAACCCGAGACCGCAAAGCCGTCGAGAGTTTTTATTTATAAATTATTTTGCATGAAGCTATTTGCCAAAAAGAAAAATCATGCGAGAAATATGGAATGTAGTTTAATCGATTAAATTCATAGTTTGAGTGGTATACGACCAGATTATTTCCTGAATTAGTTAAATTAAATCCATAAAAAGCCGTTAAAAATTAACGGTAACTTTATATTTTTCAACAAATTTTACCTAAAGCCCAGATTCAATCACCAAAAACACATTCAGAACGTTGAAAACGACGCGACGCTTCACATGATATTTGTGTTATTGTCACCTTGGTTACATATCCCAATGATGCGTTGACTAGGCCCGCTTATCAAAGTCGACATGTAAATATGACAACATTGGACATTTTCTGTCACCTCATACCAAAATAATGAAATACAAATTTTAAAGAAAATCGGAATTTTTAGCAATAAAAATCAATATTAGATCATTCGAACCATCTAGAAAATAATGTTTTTTCCAAAACCGTTAATGAAAATTGCAAGAATCAGCTACAATCGGCAAAACGAAATCCAATATGGAGGACGCAGTTTAAACTAGTGCAATAATCACGTATCTAAACAAAATTTATTCAGAAAATCGGGCTATATGATTGGTCCATTTTACGATGAAGGAAATAATTACCAATAAATCGGTATTTTTACCGAACGGTCACTGCAAAAATTAAGATTATTGAAGATGTAAGTTAATTGAAAATGTAATATAAAAATGCTAAATTCTTGCTTTATCCAAATACGATTAAGCGAATCAGAAACAATAATTATTAATTATGTATTTAAAAAATGAAAAAATTAGTGAAATATATTGCAAGATGAATAAAATATTTCAAGATTAAATATCAGCACTTACCCAGTCAAGCGTCGCCGCAAAGATAAAACGACCTTGCTTTCAAAATTCAAGTCGTTCAACCTATTACGCTTCTCGATGTTTAATTGGATAATTTATATTATATGACTACTACTATAGGTCATGCGGCGTCAAACCAAAGAAATACACAATATATACTAAATGTAGTTATCTATAGTAAATTAAATTCATCCCTCCCGAGGAGCTGCTTATGCGGCCAAGCTAAGGACAGCTCAAAAAAGACCCAACCCAAGGTGTAAAGCAATCCGTGCCGATGGGTGCATGGCGATGGGGGTGCACCGTCTCTAACGGAGCCTCTGGGAAAATGGGCGAAATCCCAGAGTAACCAGCCTTACTCCTGTGCGGGGGGCTCCGCAGGAGTGGACTATTTACCTCCCCCTTAGTCGTGGGAACTATATGGACCACAAGGATACATCCAATGATCAGGGTAATTCAGATTAACCTCCAGCACTGTAAGGCGGCCTCGGCGGTCCTAGCAGTTGCTATGAGGGACGCAGAAATTGCCCTGATACAGGAACCGTGGATCAGACACGGGAAAATCAC
>MU192816.1:12804-27099 GCA_016904865.1 Pissodes strobi | reverse complement strand
TTTTCTTCTTGACACTTGATTAGTAGGAAAATACAAATTTAAGGAGATATTTATTTGGGTGGTTGTATATGTTTGCCAGAGTAAATTTTATTTATAATTATCGTTCTTAGCTACAGGCGGATAGAGTAATAAGTAAGATGATATTGAAAACACCCGGGCTCCAAGGCACACTCGTTGTTCCTAAAGGCAAGACCCTTCGGACGTGATCGTAACAATAGTGAATGATTTATCGCCACTGTCGGTTAGTATCCTGTTAATTGACGCTGTTTGGTAGTTGGTTCCAAAGTAGATGGTTGTAAAATGATATTATTGAATGATTACAATTTCTTAACTGACCAATCAGTACTTGCAATAAGACCTTAATGGTCATTCTTTATACATTTACTTTTGTTTACTTGTACAGTTTAAGGAAGACGCAGTATCAATTTTTACATGAAATAACGGTTAACATATACTAAAAATTGATACAAAATGAATTGATTTATTAAAGGAAGAAAAAATTATTTACGAGAATTAGGTTACGACATTTCAATCAGGCCCCCGAACCAAGAGGTAAACCTTGACCGTTTAATAAAAATTACGCATCCAATGTATTTGCCCTTACACTGTGCTCCACGCTCGATACATTCGCATTCGTAAAAAGTTGAAAGTGTAGCGTGTAACATCCGACCAGGACGTATATGACATATGTACATTTTTTAGATTCCCCACGGAGATTACGTCACCACAAGATTCTTTTACGGGGTTGTCCCGAAGGAGCCTTTCCGTGTCACGAAGGTTCCTTTCGTGTCCCGTAGGACCATTGTACCCTTTGTTGTGTTCTTTAAGAACCTCACCACTATTAGCCCAATTTATTATTCAATAGTTTTTCGGAAATAAGAGGGTTAAGGTTTACTTGAACATATTTGGCGACAATCACCTCCCCGTCCGAAAGCTGATCACACTAAAGCACGAACTTTAAAAGTTCGACCTTACCTTAAAATGATGTCTAGATATTAGATCGTAACGAATTTGGGCTAACAGTGGTAAGGTTCTTAAAGAACACAACAAAGGGTACAATGGTCCTACGGGAAACGAAAGGAACCTTCATGACACGGAAAGGCTCCTTCGGGACAACCCCGCAAAAAGAATTTACCTATTTGTAAGGAAGCCGTCTCGACTGCCGAGTTGTTCCTGATTTTATTTGACTCAGGAAAATTACTGAGATGCTCAAATTCCCGTATAATTGAGATATTTTACAAGGAGTGTGAGAAATTCATCTCTTGGTGAGGCGAGTGGATGTCAGAATATGTGGAAATTTGTATTGGAAGCCAATCTCAATTTTTGGCGAGTGGAATCGGACCAATCTCTAGTCAAAATGAGTGAATTTGAAAATATGTGAAAATTTGAAGGGAGACCAGTCTCAAGTTTTAGCGAATGGAATAGAACCAGCCTGTAGCCAAAACGAGTGGATTTGAAAGACTCTGCTTCTTGCTGCGGCTTTTTTATTTCAAAAAGTCCCCATTTGATGAGTGGGTGCGACAAGAAACTATTAACATTCCGATCCCACACATTAGAAAAACTGTATTAAAAAGAGACGTAAATAAGTGTGCCTTATATAACCAGCGGCCGGCCTGCTCGACCCCCTTCACCTGCTCCTTGAAGGTTCGCATGTAAAAAGTGCGTGTTTAAAGATATTTTATAATACCGAGTGCATTCAGATTATGTAGGCGAATTTTATTATTTTTGAATTTTTTTTGTTAATTTGCCTACCTAGGGTCAGCCTGTTTCAATATCGACATCAATTTTATGATTCGCCTCTAGCGAGCCGCGGTTACAACCCATACAGGGAGTTGGGTGGGTGGGACTTAGTTTGTTTACTATTTAGAGGTTTTTTTTGTAATGTCTTCACGGTCCAGGGAGTTACTTCCAACGGGTCTAGTGGTCTAATGGTTTGATGCTGCGTTTGCGATACGACGGCGACGCTGTGGTTTCGATTCCTGCCAGTGGAAAGGCTTTCTTTAAGGTTCTGTTTGCAAAAAGTTGTTTTATTCATTTTGGGCATGCCTTGGGTTAGTTTGGGTAAGTTGGGATTTGTTGGGTTTTTTTTTTTATGGCAGTGGCACACACACTAAAGGGAGATCCTATGGCGCTCGACGAGCGGTGTGTGTGCGAAGATGTTGATTGACACGGTTCTTGAATATTTGTAGGTTGTAATTAGTGGGAAACAGATGTCCTGGAAGTGAGTTCCACAGTGATGCAGTGCGCCAGACAAAGGAGTTCTGGTAAAGCGATGTTCTAGGTGTTTCTAGTTGTACGACGAACTGGTGCGCTCCTGCCGTCTGTCGGGACTGTCTGACAGGAGTTGCCAGGGACGGGATGATGCGGGCCAAATCCTGGGAACATCTGCCGTGAAAGTATCTGTAAAACAGAGACATATCGGCCACATGTCTGCGATGTTCCAGACTATCCAGATTCCGGGTCAACTCCGGATCCCCGACGAGACGCACAGCCCTCTTCTGAATGGAATCCAGCAGCTTTAGGGTATGCTTTGGTGCGGCACCCCAGATATGTGAGCAATATTCTAAGCACGGTCTTATTTGCGCTTTGTACAGCAAGAGCAACTGCTGCGGTGTATAGAGTTTTTTGTTGCGAAATAGCGCACCAAGCTTCTGGGAGGCTGATTTTGCGATGTTAGCAACATGGTCATGCCATGACATATTGCTGTTGACCGAGACACCCAGCAGCCCGATTGACGAGGATGAAGGAATGGTCGATCCTGCCATAATGATGTCAGGGCCCGCTGTATTGACCCTCTTAGTAAACGTTGCTGCTTGGGTCTTTGCTGCATTGAACTGGACCAAATTTCGGTCGCCCCAAGTTTGAACTTTCTCCAGGTCCTGATTAATTCCTGTAATCTGCTCCTGTCTGCGGTGATGAGTCTCAGTCGCTGGTAAGGGTTTTTCTGATCTAAAGTGGGAGACAAGGGTACTGTCATCTGCAGAACTGTAAACAGGATTATTCGTTTCGATCAGCAGGTCATTAATATAGATGAGGAACAGAGTTGGTGAAAGTATTGCGCCCTGAGGCATGCCCGCGTTGATGGTGAATGTGTCCGAGATGTGTCCATCGACTGCAACGTGTAGGGATCGGTTCTTAAGGAAACTGGCCAGCCAGCTGCAGAGAGAGGCGGGCAGTCCCAAGGACGGCAGTTTGTTGAGCAGTCCGTCATGCCAAATTTTGTCGAATGCCTTTGAAATATCCAACGGAATCGCTCGAGACTCTCCGTAGTTTTCAGGGGGTAAGTACTTTTTCGATTTTATGTGTCAGCTCTTTAATGTAAGGTATGGAGAAATAATATTTTGGTTGATTTGCTATTAGAAATGCTGAGATGTCAGGGGAGATAGCTGCATTATACTGATTGTTATTGTTCTCTTGATGAGATGGTGATCGCTCATTAATTTCAGTTTTAGTTTCTTCAAGTTGTACGTGAAAATTTTGAGTATTGATAGAGTTGAACAGAAATTTTTTAAATAACCATTCAGGATAAGAGTTATTTTTTAAAATGAGATAGAGTTTTCTAAGATTCTCCTCAATGCGTGTCTGATGGCAGATTTTGCTGATTCTGTTCTTAAGTCCCATTACTAGATTTATCTTAATTTTTTGAGTATGATAAGAATGGAAGTTTATATATCTTCCAGAGTACGTGGGTCTCGTGTACCAATCTGTTATAATGATGTTATTCTCGGTTCTAATCAGCTTAGTGTCCAAAAATGGAACACTATTGTTTTGCTCACATTCCATAGTAAACTGGATTTGGTTATTGTAACTATTGAAGATTCTAAGTGGATATTCTGTGCTGTTCTTAGGTACCGAGGTAATTATGTCATCAACATTTTTTTTTAGAAATGGTAGGTTGAAACCCAGCTTGGGAATGGATTCCACTAATAGGTCATCCATCACACATATTGGGAAGCTATGGGTGAAAGTGTAGTTTGTTTTGTTTGGTAGGGTCCCCGGAGCGAGTGAAGCGAGCGGAAGGCCATGCGTGAAGTGGGATATTAGACGTTCTAAAACAGTAAACAAACCATCTAAATCCCGCCCGTCATGGTTTATAACCGCTGCTCGATAGAGGCGAGTATTTTATGTAGTTGTAGTAGCTTTAGATATGCAATCGTTGTAGTATCCTCCCTGCTGAAAGTTCAACATTTTGTGTATATGCAAATGACACGAAATGTAATAAACGTGCATATCAAATAAGTTATTTTATAATAGTTTAAAATATACGCAACAGATGGCATCTTGAGCGTACGCAAAATTTTAATTTAATAATATTTTTAAAAATACATGTACCTAGCAAAAGCCTTAAGAGAATATTCAAATAAAAAAACATTGAAAAGGATGCCTGCCAATGAGAGCAAAGCTCGCAAAATATATTATACGAAAATTTCAGATTTATTTTTAATGCTATTTTCTTCGTAATAGGATTAACTCGAGTTTGAGAAAAGAGCAAAATGAAACGGGATCCATCCCCCCGAGCTGTATCCCGTAAAAGACTAGCAACAAAATAATTTAATAGGCAAGTAGAAAAAGTATAAAAATAGCGGTCGAGATAATTACACCGTGCTAATATTAAAGCAATTTAATGGATTTAATTATAATTTCATATCAAGTTCGGAGCCATTCATACTAAGAGAGCGAAAATGCAGCTATTTTATTCCGAATTGAAATATTATATTCCAATTAGGAAATTTTGTCAAACAATATTTAGCTTTTTGATGTTTTTATATCCAAAAGTTATCAAAGTGATATTTGATGCAGAATAAGTCTTTTTGTACTATATTTCCTTGCTCACAATTTCGTCTCTTTACCAATGAGTTTTCTGTTTGCCATATTTTAGCTAATGTAACAGCATTAAAGTATAATTTCAAATATCGCAGGGAGAAAATATATAATACAGAATATCCTAAATAATTTAGTTATAGTCAACCAAAGTAGCTTATTGCCAGCTATGGTCGGTTCTCCGTGTCAATTTATTTGTTAGAATTGCTTGAGGCACGGTACGCAAGGTTTGCGAGCCGTGACAAAAATAATTAAAATTGTAGAGATATTGTTTTGACTTGCACCAATTTTATAATTATACTCAATAGATAATACAATTTTATAGCACAAATCCTAAATGTAGTTCTAATAATATTACATCAAGTTACACCTATAGGGCAGATATGAAATGCACAACTCCGAATAAAGTTTTGTAGTATTGCACTGCTGTTATATGCTCCTGTTTTAGACAGTATATTAAATTACCGGTCCCTTCTTTCATATACCCACTTCTATTCATGATATTCAAACATTTGCTAATAGAGGAAATGTAATCAAAATTGTTTAGCTAATACCAAGTCTCATGATAATTCGAACTATTGAACTATACGCGGCCAAGGCTAGTTCTATAGGGTAGCACAAAGACATTCGGATGTTTGTAAGCCGTGACATTGCCTCCCTCTTAAACCTGATCGTCCCGATCAGCTACTTCATGTCCGTAATATGCTTTGAGCCTGTCCAGGTGGACAACTTTTAGTTTGCCTCTGGGGCTACGTTGAACTCTATACACTACGTCATTAATTCTTTGATGACTGTATAAGGCCCTTCCCATACTGGAGTTAGCTTGGGAGATCTTCCTTTCTTCCTATGCAGATTATATAACCATACCTTATCGTTCATCTGAAATCCTATAGAATTAGCTTTGAGATCATATCGTGTCTTCATTCGGTCACTGGCTTTCTCCGTGTTTTATCTGACTAATTTATGGGTGTATAGTAACTTTTCCTTAAGAGAGTCCGCATAGTCTTGAATTTCCATATCCTGGTTATCTGGCGTTCCGAATAATAGGTCACAGGGTAAACGGAGTTCTCTTCCAAATAAAACCATGGCTGGTGTTAGTAAAATCTGTCGCGGATCTTGTGAATGGTTTTGTTCACTCCGAGATGAGCACCAGACATTCCATTATAAACTTCTTCCAGACCTTCTGATATCTACCTCCTTGGTACCACTAACTGTGTCTTCACTACTTTTCCATCGGCGCTTTCTCAGGCTCGTTTAAGGAGTCCATTTTGAACTACCAGGGAGTCCTAATGAGCCCACAGAGATTTAAAAGTAGATCCCTTAGTTGAAATATCTCTCCAGCTTGGTCTTGGTTGACGTTCTTCTTTAGCTTTTATCAGTAGTCTTATTTCACTATCTCCAAACTGATCTTTCTTTAATTACTCTGTGGTCCACTGCTGGTCAACTTTAAACTTGGTTTGCCTAATGGGAGTGATTATTTCTCGTTGGTCTATTATTTGGCAATGTTTATAATTATCCTCGCATGACACCCTGGATAAAGCATCTGTATTATTATTCCATCTTCCTTCCCTTAGCCTTAAAGTTATATTCTTTTAACCCTTCCTGACTTGACTTTGAACTGCTAGCGTCTCTGGATAGAGTTGTAGACCATAGTTGTACTCGACAGTCTCTTTTGAAATGCCCAGTCCTGCCACATATATAGCACTGATTTGAAACATTTCGATTACGTGGTCTATCTTCTAGTGGCTCCCGAAATCTTTGTACTTGACAGTCTCTTTCGAAATGACCAGTCCTACCAGATATATAGCACTGATTTGAAACATTTCTGTTACGTGGCCTATCTTCTAGTGGCTCCCGGAAGCATTATAACATTATGACCCAGAATCTAGCCTGTCGGTCGCGGCAGATGTTTTGTTTATTGTTTTTTATTCCTTTTTTCTTAGTTTTGGGTTAGCTTGGGTTAGTTTTGGTTAGCACTTCGTTAGTTCTTATTGATTGGGCCCCCGTAGCGAGCGGAGGGCCATACAAAGCCATAACAATACCCCGGCTGACGGATCGCATGTGGCTAGATTCAGGGTCATAATGTTTTAATGCCTCCCCGAATCTTTGTACTCGATAGTCCTTTTTGAAATGTTCAGTCTTGAGCACTGATTTATAGCATTACGATTATATGGCCTAACAATTTTGTACTCAAGACACACATGGACCTAAGTAAAAAGATTGGCGGAACTAGACCTAAATAATATTTTTAACTGGTTTAAAATAAATAAACTGACACTTAATCAGTCTAAAACAAAATTTGTTCCATTTACCTCCTATTCAAATAAACTGCCCGATTTCCAATTTTTAAGCACTCCAGAAAATATTCATATATCTAAAGCAGATAGTGTTAAATATCTTGGCATTATAGTGGATCAACATTTACATTGGGATAAACAAATGGAATTTATAGTTTCTAAAACAAGATATTTAATAACTCGCTTTGTGTTTTTAAAGTCCCTTCTTACAACCGCACAACTAAAGATAGTCTACTTTGCGTTATTTCAGTCGCAGCTGAGCTACGGTGTGACTGGTTGGGGCGCGGTTAGACATTGCCATATCGAGAATTTGGAGGTTATCCTTTTTGTATATTGTCTACTTCTTTTTCAAACTTCTCATTTTCACCGTCTAATATTTTCTGTAATTTTCCTTGCTCGCCTACAAATACATCCAGCATCCATTTCTGAAGTTGATCCTGCTCTATAGGTCTTTTATCTTCTTGGTCTTGTAAAATTTTCTGAAGCCGATCCTGTTCTATTTGCCTCTTATCTTCTTCGTCTTGTAAAATTTTCTGGAGGCGGTCCTGTTCTGCTTGCCTTTTATCTTCTTGATCTTGCAAAATTTTCTAAAGCCGATCCTGTTCTGCCTGTCTTTTGTCCTCTTGGTCTTGCAAGATTTTCTGAAGTCGGTTGTCCTGTTCCGTTTGCCTTTTATCTTCTTGGTCTTGTAAAATTTTCTGAAGCCGGTCCTACGATCATCTTATTCCCGATCCGCTTGCCTTTGATCTACTTGATCTTGAAAAAATTTTTGAAGTCGGTCCTGTTCTGTTTGTCTCTCAGTATTTAGAATTTCCATGAAATCGGCCAACATTTTATTTGTTTGGTCCATTTCTGCCGTTTGTTGCCTTGCATCGACCATAAAATGTTCACAGAATTTACCAATCAAAACGGTCTCGTTAACGTACTTGAACCCTCTTCTTTCCTTGAAAAATACTTCACAAGTCCGGTCTGAATAAAATTACAACTTTTACTATTTTCAACTAATACTCTCTTTATTCTTTATCACTCTATACAATTAAAGACACTAAACTACTATTATAGCTTTACCACTATTAGATCTTTACAGTTCAACACTCAACTAACTGCAACTCGCCGCAATCCGCTATTTATATACAATCTAAAATCTATCGCGAAGCGAGGCCGCTCTATATTATTCTCGACCAGCCATCGGGAGAATTCCACAGTTCCTGAATATTCGGGGCCGGCGATGACTCATACGTAGACGCGACCAAGGCTAGTTCATAGGGTAGCACAAACATATTCGGATGGTTGCTAGCCGTGACAATATTGTGTGACCCCTCGAAGACCATCTCTCCCCTGTACATCAACTTCTGCTGATGTTTGAAACGGGGACAGGGATGTGATTAATTCGATCATATCTAATGTCATCAGAAATCGTATTCATCGCCAAGCTGATGTGAATTGTTTGGGGCCTTCCACATTTTTTAGGACATTTTTATATCTAATGAGATATGACGAAGATACTAGTTTGTAATATAACTTTCATACCTTTTATGCAAGTTCCAAGCATTGCGATTTGCAGTATCCATAAGCTAAGTCAGCAAAGGCCAGTATCATTTCATGCGCCATACTTCCACTTTACAGCTTACAACATATTCATCCAAGCGATCAATAAATACACAGGGGGAGTATTTTTAATACGTTATGTATATTATCGTCAAATATGGATAAGCTTTTTGAACAGTTCTCTTTTCTACCTAGAAGTAACGTCTTGAAGTGATGAGTGGACATACGTAATTAATGTCATGGTAATTGGAGTGTTATCCTTCCAGCGCACTAATATAATCCACTCATTTTTAGATATGTCCAACTCATACTATCCTCTAGCTTTTGATTATTGCTTGATAAAGTGAGATGTTTTGAAACCCTATTCTCTCTAACAGTATCGGCGACGCCATAAGTCGTCTCTCTCATACACGTTATTGGACTGAGATTGTCGACAAATATCTGGTATTTTACTGGTTTTCTTGGCAAAGAATCTGACATAAGCACCATAGGAGAAATAACTTTTCGAAATTTTTCATCATTCCCCTTTCTGGATTTAGGATTGTTTTCCTGGTAAATATCGAAATTAATTAGGTATCCACTCTCTGCGTTGTAGCCAAGCCATATAGGTTTGAGCGCGAATGCATTTTTTGCAGCCGTGTTTGTAAAAATATTTGACCATCGATCAGTCATAATTGAGGTGCTCCATTGGTTTGAAAAATAGCAATAAGTTTTCTTGAAGCTTATCTATAAGGGGCTACACGCGTCCTCTGTGTTGTCAGCACAATGCAGAAAGCGCATAGCTTCCTTTACCATGTGATTATCCTTGGAGCTTCATCATATCCCGACAATATTAAAAATTTTATGAATTACTTGATCTCCCCCAGAAGAAATATTTGGATCAGGAGAGTTTGGACATTTTCTTGACTTTTCAAGCATAAGATGTAAAATATTGTTGTCCATAAACATTTCAAAAAGTTCTGTGGACGATTTCTCTATAAATTCGAAAAAGTTAGGCATAAGAAATGTTGATGATTTTTCCATATCGTCATCAACCCATGCCCTTGTTTCAGTTTTCTATTTAATTTTACATTCTTTTTCTCAGCATCTGAATAACATTCTCACTAGCATTTTCTTCTTCAAAGTGATCTATTGCTTCAGATTCCCGCTCGTCGTCTTCGAATCTTGTTATACTGACGTGGTTATGAAATAAAACCTCTGCTTCAGCGGACGATTGCCCTGCGGACAAATTATCATCATCGCCACCAATGTCTTCATCGCCTGCGGCCTCATCTGTCATCATAAGCTATATTTAGAAACCGAAAAAAAATTTTTTTTGTAACAATGGTAAGATCACAATAATGGGCAGTCGATTAATTAATATACCCTCGTGCGTCTTTCTGATTTTATATCGTCGGCCTATAACTATTAAATAAATTGCAGTTTTATTTATTATATAGTTTGGAATACATACTTGTAACTATTGATAAGCACCTCTGAATAAATACCATAGTAGCTAACAGCAGCAAATACACATTAAATAAAACATCTCTTTAATTTGAAGGAAAGGTTGTATCTGGGGCAATCTATTTCTCTATAGCATTAGGCATGAGACATGACATTGCATGTTGTGGTCGAGAGCCACTGCCAAGTTTAATCGTCTGCGGAATCCGAAATAGTACACGGTAATACTCCGAGATATTTTACAATAGATTAAAGTTTGGACAAGTGCATCTGTTACGGGATATACCCACCTAGTTTATACTGAACAAAGTTAGAGACCTGTGAAATTAAACATTTCAGTGGACATAATATTCTGACGAAGGTGACGGAAAAATCCATCTAATTAAGTCCTATAAATATATATAGTATATATTTAGAAAACTGATAATTTCTGAACCAAGCGATGCGAAGTTTAAACATATAATCTGCAGGAATTTTGTTTTAAACTTATGATGCACCTTGAAGGTTCATTATATTACTTTAAATATAAGTTTATAAGCCATTGTTGGTATACGAACACCAAAAACGGACATATTTTCATAGGAAACATTCCTAAGTACCTAAAAATCCATAGATCTAGGTTAAAAATTCATGCTCCGGATAAAGTCCATGGACTCCATATTTTAAGGATTATGTAAGATATTTTGTACACCTCTTGCTCTGTAAGTCACTATTATGTGATATTGATTTTTAGTTGCAAACTTTGGCAAGGCGGCCGTACAAATAACTCTGGATCTTACAAAATTTCCAGCAGCTAAAGCTTCTGTTAGTAATTTCACGTAATGCTCCACTGATGACTGGTGAGTAACCGAGGGAACTGCAGGATAGAGTTATGGACCCGGAACTCTGGCCAGAGGGTGTCCGAATAAACCATTTTTGGAATCTGCAAAGCCGACCCACCAAGAAGATCTCGCACATGTGAGGCCTTTCTTGCTGAACGAGGTACCATCAAGAAACATCACTTCACCTACAGCGACTGCCTCATTGGAGACAAACCAAAGTAGAAGGGAATTTGTAGGTACAAAATATAATAAAAATGTAGATAGGAAATTGGAAACAAACATTTCTAAAAAAAAAGTTCTTTATCTTGCATGTCAATGTTCAATGTATCCGTAGTAAGGTTGCTGACTTTGAAATATTGCTTAAAGATAAATCAATCGACTGTTTTTGTGTTAATGAGCACTGGCTTACACAAGATGAGCTAAGTGTAATAAACATAGAGGGTTTTGGTGCTGCTGCTAGCTTTTGCAGGAGCAATAAACTACATGGTGGTGTAGCTAACTTTTTCCAATATACCCCAATTGACTTAAGAAACTTATGTATTGAGCAAATTTGTGAGGTTGTGGGGGTTCTTCTCAATCAAATACATACCCAAGTTATCACAATTTATAGATCTCCAAATGGGGATTTTAATAGATTTATTGATATTTTACGAGCAATCCTAAATAAGCTTGATCTCTCTAAACACACTTTTATCACAGGTGACTTTAATGTACATTTTAATAGTAATGACCCCAGGGCTTTATAGTTATGTAACTCATTTAGAACCTTTGATCTGCAAGGGTTAATAGATTTCAACACGCGTGGGAGTGTCTGCCTCGATAATATTTTTGCTGATTTGGAGCGTGGTCGTATGGCCCTTACTGGGGTGGACCTGCAGCATGTATCTGACCATGATGGGGTGCTTGTCGAGTGCAATATTGACCAGGTGATAATAGGAAGAACACGGATAAATTACAGACCAATTACAGAGGAGGGATTACTCTCTCTGTATAATCGGATCGAACATTAATCATGGGATTTTGTGGCCGACTGTGCTTTGGACGTGGAGGACAAATTTCAGATATTTGTGGATGTGATTGTTGGGGCGATCGAGGCGAGCTTCCCACATAATTCGAGGTTGGTCTGTCCCACACCAAGAGGGCATCAGGTAAATTGGTTTCATGAGGGTCTACGGAATATGCGTGAACGGCTACAATTTATTTCTTCTCTCAATAAGATCAACCCTATTCTGATGCCCATACATACAGTAAGAGAATACAGAAAATCGTATCGAAAAGAAATTTCCCGTGCTAAGACAGTAGCACATGACAATTACATTAACAATGCATCCAACCGACAAACTGCCATGTGGCATGTCATAAGGGCAAATCAGTCCAATGGTGTCTCAAGATCTTCAGAGACCTTGACTGCTGAAAATTTTAACGATTTCTTTGTTAATGTGGCAGCTAGGGTTATAAATGATCTACCACTAATCACTTTTCCGACTACTTAAACAAATCCCGCCTTTAACTTTAAAGAAATATCATTTAATGACACAAGAGAATAATTAATTACAAATATGAAAAACAATAAAAGTAAGGATTGTTATGACATAGACGTAAGAATCATTAAAACCTTAAAAAATCTTATAGCTTACCCATTGACTAAGCTTATTAATCAAGCTATTGTTCTCTCTAAATTTCCATCGGTACTAAAAGAAGCTAAAACCATTCCCATATACAAGAATAAAGGCTCTGTTGATGATTGCTCAAATTATCGTCCAATCTCGTTGCTTCCAATTTTATCAAAAGTCTTTGAGTCCGCGTTAAAGATACAAATCACTGAGCACTTTGAAAGGAATAACATTTTTTCTCATTACCAGTTTGGCTTCCGTAACATGAGAACAACTACCCTTGCCATTGATTGTCTTGTGGGTCATATTCTGGATAGCTTTGAGGTGGGACATCACACACGCTTCCTGCCTGGATCTAACCAAGGCGTTTGATTGTATATCGCATAGCATCCTACTTAAGAAGCTCTCGTTTTACGGTTTTGAGTTGGGTAGTGTAGAACTGCTCAACTCATATCTCTCGGATCGTACACAATTTGTATCATACAACCGGAGTAGCTCTAGGAGCCAAGAGATTCATTATGGAGTACTCCAAGGTTCAGTCCTGGGACCCGTCCTCTTTTTGATATACATAAATGACCTGGCAAATATCCAAAGCAACGGCAATCTCATCATATTCGCCGATGACACAATAACTTTTGAGGGATATCACCCCTCACGTATTGATGAGTCGCAGATCGTTGCTACAATGACCAACATTAAAGACTGGTTTCTGGCAAATAGACTTTGTATGAATGGGGAAAAACTCAAACTATCAATTTTAGCCTAAGGCGGGAGCATGCTGACGGCGTGAAAGAAATAAACTTTCTCGGCGTCTGTTTGAATGATACATTATCGTGGGATGGCCATGTCGTTCGGCTTAGTAAAAGATTGTCAAAATCCATATATTTGATTCGGAATCTGTCAACGTGTGTGTCTTTGGGCACACTTCTTTCGGCTTACCATGGTTACTTTGGGTCAAACATGTCCTATGCGATTCTGGTGTGGGGTCATTCCAGCCATTCAAGTGAAATATGCAAACTACAACGTAAATGTATCCGAATAATTTCAGGGTTGGGATACCGCGAGGACTGCCGACAGAGTTTCATTCGCCTCGGCATAATGACCCTTCCATGCGTACATGGTACATTAAACAAAATATGCATAACTTCAAATCGCACACTGACATTCACACGTATCACACCAGAAACAACTCAAACCTAGTTCCTAATCATCTCCGCCTTACTAGGGCTAGGAGTGGCACCAACTTCTATGGCATAAAATTCTTTAATTGGCTGCCGCATGATATTAGAACATTGGATGAAAAAAAGTTCAAGTCAGTGATAAAGAGTCATTTAGTACAGAATGCCTTTTATTCAATTGATGAGTATCTGCAGCGTGCCTTTTGCTTCACTAAATCCTAAATTTTATTCTAATTTTAAATTTGTGTTATGTATTTACATGTATTTTATTCTATTGAATTATTAGTATTATTATTGTTTTATTGAATAACTTGTTGCTAAGTCAGTTACATTTATTGTATGTTGTTTATTGTGATATTATGTTATTTCGCATAAATCTGTATACATATATATACATTGCATGTTTTACCTATTTTTTATGACTAATAAAATTCTATTCTATTCTATTCTATTCTATTCTAACGTTTCAGTTATTTTCTGACCAGTAGAATGTTACGGAAGGCTCAGCAACTGTTACTGATTGCCGAGGAATTAAATATTTATAATCTTTGCCATTGACATTTAAGCTTTCGAA
>MU192816.1:0-12404 GCA_016904865.1 Pissodes strobi | reverse complement strand
GGAATTAAATATTTATAATCTTTGCCATTGACATTTAAGCTTTCGAAAGTGTTCTTGCTTGCTTGGGTTTAATAGACTCCATAGAGATAGCTCTCTCACCCAACAAAGTCAACAAAAAATTTTCATGACGACCAAAATATCTATTTCTTTAAAGAACTGGATCAATGTTTTCTTTTATCTGTTTATCAGGTAAAGCTTCTTCTACTCTTCCAAACTCAACTACTGGCATCTTTCAGAAACTGTCCAGTTGATTTTCTATTTTGCCGCAATAATGGTCTACATGTTTCTCCATCTAAATCTTGAACCAGATAACGTAGTGGCCACAAACCGTTGTAGAGATTTTTAGGCTTCGTGTAAGTTCAGATAGATCCAGATTTTGTTCTAAAAATTCTAAAAACGTGGTTTTAATACTTACGAATTTCCAGAACGAGATATAACATGACTTATTCACATTAAGCACAACGTGGTCTTCTATTATACAATTTCTTCTTCTGTAATATGATTTAAAATTCGTTTTTTTTGGCCCGTTAAAAAAGTCCTAATAGAGGATATTTTTCTCTTATATTTTCTATTTAAATCAATATGAGCTGTAATTCTTCATCGGCTATCTTGATAGAATCTGTCTTAGTTATATCTCTTAAGGCCGAAGATAGAAAAAATGCAGCAGATCTATCGGAGACTCGTGTTCTATCACAAACTTGCGCAGAACTCACATGTTTTATTCCCATTTGAGAAGTTGAAGAAAAATTAGATTTCTCTTCACAGCTTGGGTATTTTCAAGACGTTTATAATCAGTGTCTTCATTATTGAAAGAAGAAGAGCAGCTGCTGTTCTGCAACTGATCTTCTTCTCCCGTTTTCTTCCTTAGTTTTACGCTACAATGTTTCTAAATGTATTTTACTGGTGTTAGGGTCAACTTTGCCAACTGCCATTCTTTTTGAGATTCTCTGGTCTACACTGGAGGAACTTTTTATTTAATATAATTTTGCCATCTCTATTAAGCGGATTTTGTCGGGCGATATTTTTTGTGGTGTTTTTCTATTTTGTGTATTATCTGTTGATTTGAGAAAGCAAATATTGAACCTTTTTCCCATAATTCCCTCCAAAGTTCTTTAAAAACTGCAAACGTATTTTAGCTAGACTATTGTATAACTTTTGCATAAGTTGACAACACTTTATTTTAAAAAAAATATTGGTGCGCCAAAATGGTAAAAAAACTGTTATTTGTTGATATCGCAGGACAACACCAAAAACGAACATTACCGAAATCTGACGTTTTTCCAAGGTGATTATTGTTGTGCAGCAATATTTGCATTTCTTTTTCTTCTTCTTCCTCTTCGACCTTCTGTCGTCTACTCCTTAACATAGGCATACTCGTGTCTTTTCCATTCATGGTGATCTTGGGCCTAAATGTATTTCCTATTAATTTTCTCTGTGATCTTCCCCTGCTTCCCTTTGTTTCTTTTGGTCGCGTCATCTTTGCGATTTATCTATCACTATTCGCCACATGCACAATCTAACGTCATTTCAACTATGTCATTCGTCTTATCACGTCAGTGACTCCGGTTCTTGTCCTAATTTCCTCATTCCTAATCTTGTCTCTTTGCGAGGTTTCACGCATCGCATAATTCTCTTTCTGTGTTTTAAAAAGTTTAAAGGCATATTTCAAGGCCCTTGCTTTTAGCTCGTAGGTGGCAAGTGGGAGAATCCAGAAATCATTTACTCTTTTATTCATGTTTATTGGGATGGTCGTGTTTCTGAGAATATGATGGAGCACCCAAAGGCAGTCCAGGTAAGTCCTACTTGTAGTTATAATATATGCCTCAATAATTTACTATACCTAATAATTTTCTAGCCTGTAGTAACATTCACTTATTCAGACTGACCCTTCGTTACACGATCGTTCGATAATAAACTTTTATGCACTAAAAAACCCAATCAGATAGCACGTTTTGCCATGGCATATTGATTTTAAATTCATTAACATTCATCGCGCAATACAGCATATTGTATTGATGTGTATTTGTAGAGCAATGCTGATTGCATCGGAAAGGAATGGTAATTTCCAATTCCAACAAATAATTTAACCCATCGATTCGAAATGATTAATTGCTTAAATCATTTACAAATTTTTTATTGATATTCTGAATATAGTCGATATATGCAATGCATTTAGTTGGATTGTATTAGATTCAAGTTATATTAGGAACATATAAAATTTTAATACCAACCGCAGAATGCATATCAGATTTAACCGAATGATAGCAGAGGAATCAGATAATAAGAACATCAAAAGCAAAGATGCAAGCACATCAATGGATAACAAAACACTTTCAATAATATTCTATGCTAATAATGCTGCAGTAGTAGCAGAATATAGCCTTAGAGTTAAAACGCCGCAGAGATATTCAACATGCCTATCTACTAAGGCAGCACAAACCATGGATATACTGGCAGTTTTTGATGCAATAATAGAACAACACTTGTTACTTAGTAATGAAATTCAACTTCCTTCGTTCACATATATCAAGTGCCAGAAGCCTCATAGAAGATAATAAAGAGAAATATTAAAGCTAACTGAATGCTTATGGACATATGTCGATAGAGAGCAAAGTAAGTATTTATAAAACCTATGTGGAGATTAAAGGTAAGCGCAGACTGGCCGGAGCCGAACGAGCCGCACGCGCCGACCGAGCCGAAACAAAATATTGTAACACTGTGTTGAACGAAGGTGCTCAGACCATACGGAGCCGCTAGAGTCGAATTGCCTTCATTCAACACAGTGTCCCAGATAAACCCACACCAGATGCGAAACCTCCCGCCTAACGCATGAAACAAGAATTCGCTTAAAGCTCAGCCTCCTTGGGATGGCCAGCCATCCCAAGAAATAGTCAGGGCAAGCTCTAGTGAGATTCTAAACGCGAGCCACGCGAGTCTTGTGGTCTAGTCCGAGAGCGTTACGAAAAATAATTAATCTTTATTTGATTTTTGTTAAAAATGCCTGGTTATAAGTGCCTTTATTAGAATTGTTCTTCTAGAAGCGGTGGCGAAAAATAATTATTTAAATTACCCCGCGATCCTGAAAGGCATGTATAAATATTGTTTAATGCACACTCCCGCACACTTATTTCTAAAATTATTGCATATTCTAAAATCGAATAAGCACGAAATTCAATTAAATCTGAAAACTGGCAGATGCAATGTTATAGTTAAATCTTTTTTAAATCCAACTTATGTTATACAGTGTCCGCCAGAATATTGGCCACATATTATGATATCGGAACTTTTGTTTTAACCAATCAATTCTGCATGTCTGACAATCTAAAAATGCATTTTAACATTGAAAATGTTTCTGTTTTCCTGGCATAGGGCCTCAAATCGTGAAAAAGTGCATGCTACATTAGCCACATTCATGACGTCATACGCCTGAGAGATCGTGTTAGTTTGTTTATTTAAACCTTAATTTGATTATAACGTATCGGAGTCGGTTCAAATGATTAAAATAAATTGGAACTAATTGAAACTAACCGAAAGTTTATTGAACGACTAACCAAATGCACCAAAACGAGCTAAAACGTACCGGAACAGGTTACAAAAATTAAAGTAAGTTAAAACTAATCAAAACGAACCTAATTTTGGCGACTAACCAAAACTAACCAAAAACATTAAATTTGATTATAAGGAATCGGAACTGGTTCAAATAACTAAAATAAATTGGAACTAACTGAAACTGTCCGAAAGTTGATTGGACCACTAACCAAAACTAACCATAAGCGCCAAAACGGTCTAAATCCTATAGGAACAGGTTACACAAATTAAAGTAAGTTAAAATTAACCAAAACGAACCGAGATTTGGTGACTAACGAAAACAAACCACAAACATTAAATTTGATTATAACGTATCGGAACCGGTTCAAGTGACTAAAATAATTTGGAACTAACTGAAAGTAACCGAAAGTTGATTGAATGACTAACCAAAACGAACCAAAGGTAACTAAAAACACCAAAACGAGCTAACACTTATCAGAACAGATTACAAATGTTAAGGTAAGTTAAAACTAACCCAAATTAACCGAATTTTGGCGACTAACCAAAACTAACCAAAACCATTAAAATTGCTTATAACATACCGGAACCGGTTCAAATGATAATATATTAAAACCAACTGAACTTTACCGAAAGTTGATTGAACGACTAACTAACCCAAAGGAACCAAAAGCACCAAAACGGGCTAAAACGCTTCGAAATAGATTACAAATATTGAAGTAAGTTAAAACTAACCCAAATTAACCGAATTTTGATGACTAACCAAAACTAACCAGAAACATTAAAATGCTTATAATTTGAACCGATTCAAATGACTAAAATAAATTGGAACTAACTGAATTTTACCTAAAGTTGATTGAACGACTAACCAAAACTAACCAATATTAACTAAAAGCATCAAATCGGGCTAAAACGTATCGAAATAGATTAAAAATATTGAAGTAAGTTAAAACTAACCCAAATTAACCAAATTTTGGTGACTAACCAAATATAACTAAAAACACTAAAATTGTTTATAACGTATAGGAACTGGTTAAAATGATTAAAATGAATTAAAACTACCTGAAATTAACTGACAGTTGGTTGAACGACTAACCAAGAATAACCAAAAGTACCAGAAAGGGCTAAAACATATCGGGACATATTAAAAATGTTAAGGTAAATTGAGACTAACTTTAATTTATCCGAATTTTGGCGACCAACTAAAATTAGCCAAAACATTAAAATTGGTTATAACGTATCGGATCCGGTTCAAATGACTGAAATAAATTAAAACTAACTACCACTAACCAAAAGCTGATTGAATGACCAATCAAAAGTAACCGTAAACACCAAAATGTATCGGAACTTATTAAAGGTATTAAAATAAGTAACTAACCCAAATAAACTAAATTTTGGCGACTAAGTATAAAGTATCGTATCCGGTTCATATGACTGAAATAGATTAAAACTATCTAAAACCAAAGACAATCATACTACGAAAGTATGATTGTCTTTGCTAAAACTAACCGAAAGCTGATTGAATGACTAATCAAAAATAACCATACACACCAAAAAGGGCTAAACGTATCTGAACTGATTAAAGGTATTGAAATAAGTAACTAACCCAAATTAATCGAATTTTGGCGACTAACTAAATTAACCAAAATCATTTAAATTGGTTATAACGTATCGGAACCTGTTCAATTGACGAAAATAAATTGGAACTGGCTGAAAGTAACTGAGTGTTGATTGAATGACTAACTAAAACTAACCAAAAGTAAAGAAAAGCACCAAAACCGGCTGAAACGTATCGAAATAGACTAAAAATATAGACGTAAGTTAAAACTTATACAAATTAACCGAACCAAACACTAAAATTGGGTATAACGTACCGGAACTGGTTCAAATGACTAAAATAAATTAAACCTAACTAAAAGTAACGAAAAGCACTAAAAAGAACTAAAACACATTAGAACAGATTCAAAATATTAAGGTAAGTTGGAACGATCTTAAATTAACCGAATTTTGGCGACCAACTAAAATTAACCAAAAACATTAAAATTGGTTATAACGTATCCAAATCGCTTCAAATGACTAAAATAAATTAAAAGTAACTAACATTAATCGAAAGCTGATTGAATGACTAACCAAAACTAATCACAAGTAACCAAAAACCGGTTCCGATACGTTATAACCAATTTGAATGTTTTTGGTTAATTTTAGTTAGTCACCAAAATTCGGCTAATTTAAGTTCATTTCAACTTACTTTAATGTTTTAAATCCGTTTTGATATGTTTTTTTTGGTGCTTTTAGTTAGTTTTGGTTAGTCGGTCAACCAACTTTCGGTTAATTTCAGTTTTTTAGTTTTAATTTATTTTAGTCATTTGAACCGGCTCATGTACGTTATTACCAATTTTACTGTTTTTGGTTAGTTTTGGTTAGTTATTCAATCAACTTTCGGTTACTTTCAGTTAGTTCCAATTTATTTTAGTCATTCGAACCGGTTCCGATACGTTATAACCAGTTTAAATGTTTTTGATCAATTTAAGTTAGTCGCAAAGCTTCGGTTAATTTTAACATACTTTAATATTTTTAATCTGTGCCTATACGTTTTAGCCCTTTTTGGTGCTTTTGGATACTTTTGGTTAGTTTTGGTTAATCGTTCAATCAATTTTCGGTTGATTTCAGTTAGTTTTAATTTATTTATAACCAATTTTAATGTTTTTGATTAGTTTAGGTTAGTCGCCAATATTCGGTTAATTTGGGTTAGTTTTAACTTACTTTAATTTTTTGAATCTGTTCCGATACATTTTAGCCCGTTTTGATGGTTTTATTTGTTTTTAGTTAGTTTTGGTTAGTTATTCAATATGTTTAGCTAGTTCCAATTTATTTTAGTTGTTTGAATCGCTTCCTATATATTATAATCAAATTTAATGTTAGTAGTTAGTTTTGGATAGTCCTTAAAATTTGGCTCGTTTTAGTTAGTTTTAGCTTATAAGTTTAAGTTTTAGCCCGTTTTGGTGCTTTTGGCTAGTTTTGGTTAGTCGTTCAATCAACTTTCGGTTAGTTTCAGTCAGTTCCAATTTATTTTAGTCATTTGAACCGATTCCGATACCTTATGATCAAATTTAAGTTTAAATAAACAAACTAACACGATCTCTCATGCGTATGACGTCATGTGGCAAATGTAGCATGCACTTTCTCGCGATTTGAGGCTCTATATTAGGATAACAGAAACATTTTCAATGTTAAAATAACCTTAAATTGGCATATATTAAAGCGTATTAGGGGAATTTCTGTAAAAAAGTCAGTGCAGCCATAATAACACAAGATTTCCATGACCGCCTGTTGGGAAAAAAGAAAGTGAATGGCTATTGCAAATTTTAATTTTTCCTGAACCAGTCCACCAGCAAGACACGTTTTCATTTAATTGGTGCAGACCAAGTATTTTAATTTTGAAGAACAGTTCTATAATCATACCCCGATTATTTGGTGCAGGCCGCGTATAACCGCCACGTCAAGGTTAAAGTTGGCTGGCGAGAAATTTGCCAACCTTTTGCATCTGGTGTGGGTTTATCTGGGACAGTGTTACAATATTTTGTTTCGGCGCGTGCGGCTCGTTCGGCTCTGGCTAGTCTGCGTTTACGTTTATGCTACCATAAACCGGTAAAGCTTGTGCAGAAGTATCAAAATCCAAAAGTTTAATGGGAATCGCGGAAATGAAGATTCTGTAAATAATGAAAGGTGTTACGCTACGTGATCACATCAGATGCATCATATCAGAAAATGTAATAAGATGGGTGAGATCTAGAAGATGGCATTGTATAGACAGGATGGAGAGAGAAACAAACTTCTAAGTCGAGCACCCAAAAGATGGGTAGAAAGCTGGACCTCCACATTGCTAGAGTGAATAAGAGAAAAAATGAGATTCGACCATTGAATTTAAATTATAAATTCTTATAGGCATAACGTCCAGTAACAGAATTATTTTTAGCTTAGTTTACACAGTCACCATTTACCAAAGTTAAAATGAATCTAGTTTTGTATCAGAACGTTTAAACTGTCATAGAAAAAAATATGCCATTTGTAAATAACGCATCTAGGAAACCAGCGGTATAAAAATAGCTAAGAAGTGGTTCAAATGTTGTCCTGACAAGTCTTCAGTAAGCGTGCCTTATGTTATATCAAATTTAATTTAGATTGGCATTATCTACGAGCTGGCTTAAGCAACCAAAGATATAAAAATGACATACTACTTACTTGATGGATAGTGTGATGACGAATATGTACAATAACGCTTATCTTATTATATCGAACTAATTAAAAATGACAAATGTGAGTTCATTGCATAAAGTTGGTGAAAATATTTTGCCGCTAACTATCGCTCTATCCTCTGTAGTTTCAAGAAATATTTGGAACGTTGTATGCTCTTAATGATTTTTTTATAGTCTTGGTATGGCTTCCGTGAGCTCAGGCAAACAACATCAGGTACTCTTTTTTGACTTACAGAAATTAGTGAGGTTGAAAACGACGCCACTCGCATAAGGCGTCCAACAATATGCACCACATAATTCTATTGCGCAAGCTAGAACTCTGGAGTAATCGTTTTTGAATATCTAAACAACTCCTCATTGTTTCTAATATCTTTCTGCTTCTAAATTGAAATTGCTAGACAAAACAGAATTTTGGCATGAGCGAGAACTGAGCGATTAACTACTTTAGATCATTTTGACGCGGTATCCCCGGTTGGTGATGAAAAATATTACTTCAGCTTAATAATTTGACAATTACGTCCGAGATAATATTTGCGTTTCATTCACCACTTTTAATTTATGTTATATCTGGTGCCTCTATGTTGGCTTAAAATGATATTAATTATTCTGAATAATATATTTTAGCCGATTACATACCGCTGGCGCAGTTCTGCACTGAAGACATTTATGCCTAATGCAACTTTGCATCTGTTTTAGAGGTGACTAATTATAACAATATCATGTTTCTATGCTTCATAATTTGTATATTATCTTTACCAAGTTAAGTATCTATTTTGAGGAGTATATTTTTCCTCTGCGATCGTATAATATGCCTTACACACTTCGCCAGAAATGTAAACATGATCAATATAAGACAAATACATATCAATGAATATTCCTAGAAGTTTTGCTTACCATTTACTTTTCAGGTCAATGTTTCCTATTTTAAATTTCAGATGCCTTCCCTTGCGATGAACATTTCATCATTCAATACATACAGTTGCATGATAGTAAGCACATTCTTAGGACACCTCTCATCAAAACTTTTAAGAACATTCATCATTTTAGCAACAATCTTCTCGGCCTACATAAAAGCGGACCCCTTGGAGACATATTCATGGAGATCGTTAACATATAACAAAAAGTCATTGACCCTAGTCCAATACCTTAAAAAGTACCCTTATGCACATCAAATACATTGAAGCTATAGTTCTTTACTATTTCAAAGCTTTTACTGTCACTTGGCATGAAAATATCGATGGCTGGACTAAGAATACCAATGAAATACACTTTGACATCAATAAAGTAAAAGCTAGTGGTATCGTACGCCCGTAAGAGATCAAGCAGGATTGAAATCGTACACTCATAAGGTCCATTATGTCATTAATTGATCGAACATATTCAATACATACGGTCTCCCTTGACTTATCACTACGATAACCATAACATAAAAAAATCCAAAAGAAGAGTCTCTTTGCAGCAGTAATCCCTCAGTTATTATTGAGAAAGTATTCTGCAGCGATATGTTCATGCAAAGTCAATCTAGATTCTCGGTTGAAATATTATTTCACACAGTATAAACTACTGGAATATTTGAGCAAGTTCTAAAGTGTATGTATACAGTCTTTTCCAAATTAAGTACTAGGCTGTTTGTCCTACACCACCCATCGAATTGGTCCAAGACAGATTTAAGCCCCAACCTGAGTTCCTCCGGGGTTCCTGCTGAGACCTCTTGTGTCGTCGGCGAACATCGTTACAAATTCATCATAGGCTTCGTCAACACCAACATCAATATAAACATCACTAAAATCAACATTAAATATAAAAGACTTTAACATATTAAGATTATAGTCAAACAAACTCCTATATAGATAATTAGATATTACATTATCATTACACATATCTACATTTATGTCACATTCACTGGAGAGTAACAGGTGGTCACTTATATTACCCTGAATGGTGTTAGTATGAATACTAGAGATACCATACCATTTGTCACAATATAATCAATTTTGGTCTCTGTCACGCTATTATTTTTATTTATTTGTATTCTGGTGGAAGCTGTCGATGTTACTCTTAATCTAAAACTACTGAATAGACCTAATTAAAGAGATTTATCTTTAAGCTGGATTTATAGATTGACATTACATAAGCATAGCATAAGCATAAGAAGTTAAACATTCAAATTTGAGTCAGGTACTTTATAGATCGACATAAAATAAGACATAACATAAGCTTGATATAAGAAGTTGACCAATGTTCAACTTCTTATGCTATGTGCTTATGTTCGACCAATAAAAACACCGGATTATAATTATTGTATTTACCTTTTAAGAGAATGACATATGCGATATTCAATAAAGTTTGGTGTTTTGCCGCTTTTTGTATGCCTTTTATTTTTGAGAATGCTAAGAATTTATAAATTAATATACATAAGGCTATAATGTATAGTTCTTTTAAAAATTTAAAAAAAAATTATGACATTTGAAAGATTAGTATTTTCGCTTCACAGCTCAGGCGCAACATAACACAAGCCCATTTATAAACCGACCATTTATTGTAATGTGCTTATGCTATGCTATATTTATGCTATGCTTATGTTATGTAAATCTATAAATCCAGCTTTAGAGTTTACTAAAAAAATTGATATTGAGATCACCACAAAGAAAAACAATGTGACAATGTGTTATGGCATTTTAAAAAAAATATATTTAAGTCGCCTCTCGGTGGACGATATAGACAGATTACATATATATTTTTGTCTTTTGATTTTATTAAACAAACACCTATCTGAATATGAAGTTCTTCCTAGTCACTATCACACGTAATTTGCTTTGCACATGTATCCTGCCGAACATAAATGGCAGATCCTCCATGTATAGCATTTTTCCTACAAAAATAGGTTGCAACTTTATAGCCAGGTAAAGTTTCCATACACATTGATTCGATATTACACCAATGTTCTGTTACACAGATCACAGTTGGTTCTTCATCATTGACTAATAGTTCTAAATTCGTTAACTTATTAGAAATACCCTGTACATTTGCACATACTATTTTAAAATTCTGTTCTTGATTTAGAGCCTGCGCTGCGGCTCGAAAAAACTTGAACCTCTGGGCCATATTCTAGGATTATTTAATTCCTCTAATAGAGAGAAGTCAGCACATACCCTGAAAGAATCACTCGCCACTTTTTCATGTGTAGATAGTAACTTGGTGAGTTATTATGAAGATTTTAAATTAATATAGGTTGGCTTTTCAGTTTAAATTATCTTATTATTTTCATTTTTAAATTGTTTATACTGTTCATGGAATTGTGGATTATTGGCATTTTTTCTTAACCAATCGATATCTTCTAAATCATTAGTATCATCTCTACTTTCTTGCGCAACTACCCTTATGGCAGAAGCCCTCTGCTCGCATTATTGGAAAAATCCCTCTAAATTATGTAAACTTGGAATCTGTTCCTTAGATGCTCAGTTTCGTGCTAGAAAACTTTCTTAACCGTTGATGCTAACAAGAATTCCTGTCCATATGTTTTATTTGTTTTTTACTGCTATATTTTTTCGCGATAAATGCATAATCTTTCGAAGAATTAGGAATGGTGTCCACAGGTAGAATTTCAAATTTCTCTGGATTTAAAAAAATCTTTTTTCTCTAATTTATCCATGCCTATTGATAACGTCTTTTACTTCATGTTGGCCAACTACTGCCAAATTACCAATCAAAGTGACACCTTACTACCTCCATTAATCTTTTTTTATATGAGGATAAATTTAAATCAAAATTACATTTTCTGTGCGACCTGATTAAAATAAACCGATTCAATTTAACTTTTAATTTAGAGCTCTGCTTTCATAGCCGGAAATAACAAGATTTTAAAAACAAAGTGTCGGGCTTGCAATTTCCTTACCTCCATTACATTATCTTTTCGCATTATTTCCTGTCATTATCCCTAAAATGGCTGGTCATGTTGCAGACAAACGACGTGGCGACATGGCTGAAACAAAAGGTACTGTTAGTTGAAACGGCAACGTAACGCCGAGGCATATTGTTGAATAAAGCCAGTTTATTATTGCCCAGCAGATTTTAAATTTGAATAACTTGGATAATTTTGCATGGTGCATGCGAATAAAGTATAGAGTTACGTTATGAGCTTTTCATGTTTTACTACATTCGCTATTTTATCTAAATCGAATGCCATTTATTCCTCAATTTGTATATATCCATCACTTATAAACTTCAATATAACATAAATTAACTATATAAGGTTCAAAAGTTGCATAGATATTATTTTTGCAAATAACAAGTAAAAAGTGCTAAACTGTTAAATTATAAGTTCAGGTTTACTAGTCATGATACACACAATTACCTTTAAGCAACTTAGAGCCAGGCATAAATAAACCTAAAATGAAAACAAGCTTTGAAAGATCTTTACTAAAGAATATCAGTGGATATGTAAGGAAACTTCTAAAAGAAATAAAGAAGCAAAAATTAGCTAGCATATTTCTGCAATTCTATTGGCCTGATTGATATAATTAATATTTGGTCGAATCCAGAAATCCTCTTGGTCCATTTTAGTTTGTGTATATTGTCAAATAGGAATTTGGGCGCTTCCCA
>MU192815.1:8159-27099 GCA_016904865.1 Pissodes strobi | reverse complement strand
ATGTTGGTCACTCCTGAAATTGAAAAATTACACAAAATATTGTCTAGGCAATTTCCCTTCACATGAGTCTGCTTATTAAACAATTGAGTTAACTTGTATGAGAGGAGCATTTGAGTAACATTAAAATTATTTTGATCATTAAGATTGTTGAAATGGACGTTGAAGTCTCCCGCTATCAGAATCCGCACCCTACTATTCATCTTCTCAATTAAATTCAGGGCTTTTCACAGTATCATCAAGAATTGTTCAACATTTATTTGATTTGGAGACCTGTATAAGTATACAAACAACAGCTACATTCATTTTATCAATAAAGCATGCACAAATTTCACATATTTGAGATTCTGAAAATTCTTTGATATAAGTTATATCGATAGCACTAAGACTGTTGTGTATAAATATACATGTGCCCCCATTTTTTAAGAAAGGCCTACAATAGCAGCTAATTAATTTAAAATTATTTAAAGTACAATATTTTGTTTGTTCAAATTTAAGCCAATGCTCACTAAAGCATACAATTTTTATTGATTCGTTTTCAGCCAAAAATGTTTCAACTGTAAGATTTTGTTTGAAATATATTGAAAGTTAATGTGCATAATAGAGATACCTTCCTTTACATCTATTCTTGTCCTATCTAAAATCTCCCTCGGTCCCGGCTCCGCCAACAAAAATTCCTCCTTGTTGATTAAAAATATATGGTCTGACTGCAACAGATCTTGGCCAACTCTCACTGTCCAAAATTTTGCCTGTTTTCTCTGTTGTTACCGATACTTTAAAGGCCGCTGCATAATGGTTACGGACTTGAAGTTTTTCACAGTCTATAATATATTGATGTTAAAAGAGTTTAGGTGTTTGCAGAGGTCTTCCTTTTTGGTGTTCAAGTCCAGGTTGCCGATATTAAACCATTTCCTTCGTTGGGCTGCTGCAATGCTCAAAACCCTATCATTTGTCCCTTTGGTTTGGAGCTTTGAAGAAGTTTGTACAGGTGCAGCTTTGATTATATTGTTTTTGGCTGCAACTGATTTCTTTTCCGGCCCTTCATTTACATCACTGTTCACATAGATGATGTCATTAATTTTCTTAGCAGTTTGTGTTTTAAGTATGGCTGCTGCTACTGCTGTTGGTGATGGTCCTTGAGTAACTGATTTTTGACAAGCTTGTCCTTTGATTTTCGATTGACAGGGGTTAATTTATGTTGATCCATCTCATCATCGCTGATTTCACGCATTGCAGCTGAGCATGTGGTAACCGGTAACCGTTAAGGCCTGTGAAGTAAGTAGTTTCTCTTTGGTATCACTGTTGTTCAGACTAATGCAGAGGACACTAAGTGATTTGTTCAGTTCCACAGAATTCTTTCCAACAGTGTCAGTAAAACTTTGGAAACATTCTTTCAGAACAAGTGCAAAGCTGCCAATATTGCCGACATTTGCGCTCAGGGTCGGCTAATTGTTTCTTTAAGACCTCTATATCCTTTTGAATGTTCTCCGTCTGTTTAGATGTGGTAAATTTATTTATTACTGTTTTTCTATCATGATCCATTTCCTCCTTTAGTTGCTTGAAATCAGACTCTAGGACTTCTATCTTTTTCAATGCAGATTGTAATTTTCTAAAGGATTCCAAACACTTAGGACACATATACAATAGTGTTCTTAAGGAGCTTGGAATTACCCTGACCACTTGCCATTGCTCCAGTGCACCTTGAGCATACAACTCTGCTACAGGAGTCACATGGGAAACGAAAAAGTTAATTTTTCTCCTCTTTATCAATATATACATAAAATATTGTATAATATTCGATATCATGATTTGTTTATTTGTATTTTTTTTATTTGATGTTAGCTGAAATTGAGTACCTTTTTGAGCAAGTGTTATTGAATTAGGTCATCTTCCAAGATACATGACATAGTATGGTTATAAAATATAATG
The DNA here is from genome assembly GCA_016904865.1 of Pissodes strobi. Classification (NCBI taxonomy): domain Eukaryota; kingdom Metazoa; phylum Arthropoda; class Insecta; order Coleoptera; family Curculionidae; genus Pissodes; species Pissodes strobi. The sequence goes on along the minus strand of MU192815.1, from coordinate 25,173 downwards.
TAAAAGCACCAGGAACAGTATCGCCGCATAATTATTAAAAGTATGGCACGCACTTTTTTGTAAGAATTATTAAACTAGGGAGGTATTGTTTGAATTATTTTAAATAGTAGTATAGTACTAGTAATAGTATTCGATATATTGATTTGCTTATTTGTATTTTTATCATTTATACATCAATATAGTATGATATTGGATATCAGACTTTACACTGTAAAGATGCTCAGAAAAATATCATGGCATAAATATTAAAGGTATGACACACACTTGGTTTTAAGAAATATAAGGATATTTCCAGATAAATGCCACACTGAAGAGGTATTGTTTGCTTTTTTCTTAACGTTGTGCAACAAATAAATAGTCAATAAGTGCATGTGATTCAATATATTATGATATTCGATATAGTGATTTGTGCATTTGCATTTTTATCATTTGCTAAACAAGTAAGCTCAGATTAGGTATGATGTCGAACTAATATACATCAACATACACCATGTAATATGGTTTCAAAATTTAAATGTTAAGCTTGTAAAGGCACCCGTAATATTAATGTCAGCATAATTATTAAAGGTATGACACACACTTTTTTGTAAGGAATATAACGATTTTTTCGGATAAATACCAAACTAAGTAGGTACAGTTTGGTTTATTTTAAACGTATATATTTTATATCAAAATCACACACTTTGATATAAAAATGTGTCGACTTTTTGTCGAACAAATATTAAAACAAGAGGAAACTCTAGTGCAATTTAAATATGACGACGGCCTAGAGTCAGTACCAGGTATGTACACCCAAATTCTTTTGGATCTATTCTTAAAAAATCGTCTAAGATTAAAAAAATAGTTCTTACTGACCCAAAAATTCACAGTTTTCGGTACTCGTACTCTTTCTGTCTAACCAAAGCGAGAAATAAGGACTGAATGAAATGTTAAATTGTTTTCTCTTTTTTATCTACTTAGCGTATAAGCTCCATAATCTTTTAATAACAGTGGATTTAATAGGTCGGAATCTAAACTGCATTTAGATATACAAAAGTTATGTAACAGGAACTTTGCCACGGGCTGCAAGTTTATCTTCTTGATAAGCAAATGCACTCATATCATACATGTTTTTCTATAAATATTGCAAAACACTTGGGAAATTTTAAATTAAATTAAGAATTCTGATAAAATGTATGCTATTCGAGACTAATAGGCACACCCTTTTCGTATTGCTTTCGTATAAAAAAAATACAATTCCATATATAAATTGCCCCGCTGTGCCTCGGAAAACTTGCCTGAATATTTACGGAATTTACGTGTCGCTTTAGGTGAATTTATTTTCCTTTCGAGGCAACCTATTGCACGACCAAAACTAATATACATACATTTTCTTTTCGTTTGTCTTCTTTCGCCATCGTTTGCAGGTGCAAGTAGGAGCGACAGGTTGCGACACATTTTAAAGTTTCAAAGTATCGGAGATAAGTAAATATTTTACTTCTTTTCCATTTCAAAGACGATTTATTCAAATATTTAAATTCGGCGTCTACGTTTCTCTACGAACATGTGTCAGTTCATTTTTGCCCTTTTGGGGCGTTAGTCTCTACTTATTTTTTACTTTGCACGTCATGTTCTAATGTTTAAATGCGTTACATTCTAGTGTCTATAAATCATATATAATCATATGAAGCGCCGACGGGACAAATAAACAAAAACAACAAAAGACAAATACATGAAAATAATCAAGAAGAGTAACAAAATATTCTAGAATGTCTGCCAACTAATGTTCTAAGTAATGCCAAAGCCAATTAACAGTAGGCCATTCGCATTCTGTAATACCCGTTTAGCGTATAATCAAGATCGAATTATTTCCTATATATATTCGCAGCGAATTGAGAGCTGGATTATTATTATAGTTGTAGTAGCTATTTTGTTGCCGGTTTCGGAAGTAGTCTCTTTTCGAATAATCCGGTGTTCGATTTCCATAGAAAATTACTTTTAACACTAAGTTATGGTATTTCGGATATTATCGTTGTTAAAGTTTCACAAACTAATTTAAGTTTTAAGGGAAAGGCTTATGCAACGAGAATTTCGCTGCGGCGATAAGCATATTTATGAGAGTAGGTATTGACATTTTTGAATCGAGATCTTGTTTGCGATGTTGCTTAAATGTATATTAACAGAACCACTAGGAACTGAATAGAATATAATTTGAAAGCTATACATTTGCTTCTAAAACTTTTATACTCATAATACATTTTGTATTTATGCTGATAACTGTCAGTTGTGTTTAATTAATAGCAATTAGTTACTTTATGGACATAAAACCTACTTGGTTGGTATATGCTTATACTGACTAGAGCAAAAATTTGATATTGCGAATAAACCATCCCTCTTTTGTTTTTGGATAGTAAATTTCAACCCTTCAATTTCAACCTCAAACCGGGGATAACTTTCAAACCTAAAATTTTATAACACTACAGGTGTAATTTGGTTGCGTTGTTTAATGATGCGTTGTGGCAAATCTTCTAGTGCTTCAGACGGTATTACATAGATGTTTGCCTCCATAGGAAAGAGTTTAAAGGTGATAAAACCAAGGAACATACAGGCCACTCAATGTCCTTCTTCTCTCAATCCATCGCTCAAAAAAGCGTCATCTAAGAATTGCCTTACAGGCATCGCGCCATCTTGCTGGAAAATTAGATTCTCTGAACGATAATCCTCTTCGATTATGTCCATTTAAGCTGGATTAACGGTGGTTTGTAACAAATCCAAATACATTTCGCCATTCAAATCCTCTGGTAAAAGGAAAGATCCGACAACATGATCGCCGAAAATTCCATCCCACACATTTGGCTTTTCTCGATGCTGGGTTAGTTTGAATTAGCCATTCAGAAAGAAACAACATTCGTCGGAAAAACAGATAGTAAAAAAGGAAATTTAGGCCGTTGTTGATTCGCCTACTCATATTATCACAAAATTTAAGTTCCGATCATTATCGTCGTCATTTAATTCCTGAACTAATTGGATTTTGTAGGGGTGAAACTTATATTTTTAAGTATTTTTTGGATGCTGGTATATGAAGCACCTAAAATATTAGACAATTTTCTTATACTGAGAGTAGGATCTATCGTAATATGACCCAAAACAGCCACTTCTGTTGCTTCATTCTGATAGGATTCTAATTATTCGTTTTTTCATTTTGAACGGATCATTCCCGTCATTAGATCAAGTACATAATTATTATTGTGAGATACAAGCATATTTGGATACGTTTCACTGAATAATCTAGCTGCAGCTTGGGCGGTATCATTATTTTTGAAGAAAAGAAAATGTCAATCCTTTTTGAAATGTTGTTGGTATTTTTAACAATCAAAACGTGACAGTTTCTTTAATTTGTTTTTGCTTGTACAATTTATTTTTAAAATTAACTCTCCCACCTTTGACAGACGAACGTGGCATCACGGCGACTACAGCCAAGGAAAAAGCAAACATATTCGCCAAAATGTTTTCATCGCACTCTAACTTAGACATCCCCCAAGGCAAGGCTCTGCCCACCATATCGAACATCCACACTACCATGGCAGAAGTTAAGTTTCATCACCATGATATTCGTAAAATCCTTAAAGAACTAGATACGCAAAAGGCATCAGGACCGGACGAAAGACCTGCTATTGTGTTAAAGAACTGCGCCAACGAACTAACACCCGTTTTTTCCAGACATTTTTCTCTGTCTTAGCGAAAAGGGATTTACCTATCTTCTTGGAAAGTCGCTCGAGTGCAACCTGTCCCAAAAAAGGCAAGAAAACCACGCCCTCAAACTATCGCCCAATTGCCTTGCTTCCTATAATCTCCAAATTCATGGAACGTGTAGTCAATCAGCAACTACTCAAGTACCTCGAGAACAACAGAATAATCAGCGATAATCAATACGGCTTCCGCAAAGAGAGATCGACAGGAGATATATTGGCCTATGTCACTCATATATGGAGTAGCGTAATTGAGAACTACGGAGAGTCTCGAGCGATTGCGTTGGATATTTCGAAGGCATTCGACAGAGTTTGGCATGACTGATTGCTCAACAGACTGCCGTCCTTCGGACTGCCAGTCTCTCTCTGCAGCTGGCTTGCCAGTTTCATTAAGAACTGATCTCTGCACGTTGCTGTTGATGGACACATCTCAGACACATTCACCATTAACATGCGCATGCCTCAGCGCGCAATACTATCACCAACTCTGTTCCTCATCAATATTAATGTCCTGCTGACCGAACCAAATAATCCTGTTTACAGTTTTGCAGATGACAGTACCTTAGTCTCCCAATTTAGATCAGAAAAACCATTACCAGCGACTGAGACTTAGCACTGCAGATAGGATCAGATTACAGCAATTTATTAAGACCTGGAGAAAGTTCAAACTTGGGGCGACAGAAATTTGGTCCAGTTCAATGCAGCAGAGACCCAAGCAGCCACGTTTACCAAGAGGGCCAACACGGGGGGCCCTGACATCATTCCTTCATCCTTGTCAATCGGACTACTGGGTGTCTCGGTCAACAGCAATATGTCCTGGAATGACCACGTTGCTACCACCGCAAAATTAGCCCCCCAGAAGCTTGGTGCGCTATTCCGCAACAAAAAACTCTCTACACCGCAGCAGTTGCTCTTGCTCTACAAATCGCAAATAAGACCGTGCTTAGAATATTTCTCACATATCTGGGATGCCGCACCAAAGCATACCCTAAAACCCTCGGAATCCATTCAGAAGAGAGCTGTGCGTCTCGTCGGCGACCCGGAGTTGGCTCGGAATCTGGATAGTCTGGAACACCGCAGACATGTGGCCGAGATATCCCTGTTTTACAGATACTTTCAAGGCAGATGTTTCCAGGATTTGGCCCGCCTCATACCACCCCTGGCAGCGCCTATTAGACGGTCACGACAGACGGCAAGAGCGCACCAGTTCGTCGTACAACTGGAAACACCTAGAACATCGCTTTACAAGAACTCCTTTGTCTGGGGCACTGCATCACTGGAGAACTCACTCCCAGGACATCTGTTTCCCCTTAATTACAGCCTACAACTATTTAAGAACCGTGTCAATCAACATCTTCGCACACACACAGCTTGTCGAGCACCATAGGATCTCCTTTAGTGTGTGTGCCACTGCCATAAAAAAAAATGTCCTAAGTAATGCTTCAATTTCGATTAACTAGATGCTGCCTTTACTGCATGAAGGTTGATGCTGGATAATTCCAACATTTTATATTATGTTTAGGTTGAAGAGTCTGAAAACAAGGTGGTCCAACATGGTTTTAAACCATTTTCTAAAGGTGCAGTAATCGTACTGAAGCCGTTCAAACCTCAAGTGGAGAAGACTACTCTTTAATCTAAGGTTATATATTCACTCGTTGTAAAGTTCTGTATGTTCGTTAGTTTTTGTTTTTGTAATTCGTTCAGCTTGTTAATGATTCAATTAATAAATTATTGTAAAAATACTTTTTTTTTCGCGATCTCTGGAATCCAATCTAATCTGTAATATCCTATATAGTATATAGCATTATTCGGTGATTAAATTAGTATGCAGAAGCACATTAGCATGCATCTGATTCAGCTTTAAAAGCAATTTAATATCTCATGATCGTAAAAAAGCAGTGTTTCAGAAAATTGACACTTTTCCTGGAACGACGTGAGATATTTGAAAGATTCCAAAATGTTCGAAATAGTACATCACTCTTTGCGATTGCGGTTAGAAAAAGTTCGTAGTCACATCTATCCAAATCTGTCTTGCTTCCAAAAATCCATCAAATATTGATGCAAAATTTGGTATGGGGCTCTTCATCTTCATGGCAGTTACAAGGTGGGTCAATTAGAGAAAATTGTCTTTAAGGAAAATTTAAAACAAAACAAATATTTATTAAATATCTCGTAAGCATTTAATTTTAGACACTAATGCTTCTTATAAATACTTTCACTTTTTTCTTTTCGACAAAGAGACGTTACTGGAATATTTGTAAAACGTTACCTGTACCTTGAAGTTACAACACCAACACAATTTTTTAAATAAAGACCTGAATTTTTTATTTCATTTTTGTAGCGACTTCTAAATATGAATACAATTATGTGCTTCACATTAGTGTTTCTAGACTCTCGATGTAAAATATCCATTATCAGGTTTTATTTCCTATTAAAGCATTGATTCTTATTTTAGTTGTTGAATAGGATATAACTAGATGTTATTTTTATATCAATTTCAAAAGAATATGAACAAAGATTACCATAATTATAAATCAATGATAAATTCGGAAAAAAAATTAACACGTAACAATTATTATACAAACTTACCTTTACCCAGTAAATAAAGCAACATTAAATTAATTTTCGGACAAAGAAAAAGGGTAGGTATCAGATAAAACAAAACTGATCTATAAGCTGAGAATTGCTTCCCATGCACGACCGTATATAATTATTTGAATCATTACAAGGTAACGTAATTTTATTTTTTGAATTTTCTAATGCCCCAGAGAATATAAAAAATGTATTATTGCTTTATTTGTTAAGTAATAAGGTAACACCAAGTTTTAGTCAATGGTTCAAATTTATGAAAAGAACACTACTTTTAATTTATTTTTCATAAATCTGGTAATAAAATACCAGTTCGTTATATACTATTTGACAAAGAAGCCAAAGTCGTAACAAGAAATAAACTCTGATAATGGATTAATATCGAAACGTTGACCAACATTACTGGATGGCCCTATTCAGTAAAAAATATTGTTTAAAAAATATAACTGAAAGATTCAGATCCATATTTAGTATACAAATTTAATGTCGTTTTATCTAGAAGAAAAAAGTGAAATTTTTTCTAAAATTTAAAATTTTCGAGATATATTTAAAAATGCATTTTTAACAATTTTTTTATTGTATTATGAAATCTGTGTATACAAAAAAAAATCACTTTCCTCAGAATTAATCGACTTTGTAGCTCTAACCGGTTCAAAGATATCAACTAGATGAAAATATTGATATAAAAGCGTGAAATTAAAGAAAGTGCTTTAATATTATTAAATAAAGATAAATGCGTTGCTTCAGCTTCTGTTAATTGTAATAACACCTATATTATAATAAAACTGATGCTGATAAGGGACACTTAAAGATTAGCTAAACCTTTAAATTAAATCACTGAATTTTTCCCAAACACATTCTATTAAAATATAGATATATAGCATCTAAAAAACGCATCAATTATTTACCCAACAAGCACCAGCAATTAAATGATATGATATTATTCTTGTCATCTTATCAAAGTCAATTCAAAACTTAACAAACTGCACGGCCTTTTTATTGATCTAATTGCATTTACTAACCGTTTTCAATTTTAGATTTCCCGTTCCTGACAATGATTGTTTCTCGAAACGTCCAGCATTTTCCAGTTATCTTAGTTAGAGTCACTAAACTAGCAATTGTGCTATTTGCACCCTGGGTCCATAGCCGAGACGGCCTTATTCAAGAAGCCTACAATTGAGGTGGACTAATAGGCAACAATTTATCTGATACATTTTCTACGGAGTAAAAATATTTGATAAACCCGAAATAAACCTAAACTATAAGATCAATAAAGACGTTTTCCGGTTATTTTTTAAACCAAATACTTTAACTAAGCTACATATCCTAAAATTTAAAAAACAAATTTAGGGACATTATCTAGCTATTACATTTTGACGGTAAATAAAGTTTAATTTTTCAAACGCGCTGTATCTGGAGAGCAAGCTGGTGAATGCATTACGGAAACGTTACGAAATGTGTGACACGGCGAAAATGTGAGATACAGCCAGGCGGTCGAAAATAGGGATATACAGCGTTGGTAAATACAGAAAGAGAGAGTTGCACGGCGAACATGGCGAGGCGAACGGAAATAGTTATAGCCTTGGTAAAGGCACAAGGAGAAAGATTTATGGGTCGTATGTCGAGTATCTAATATACAGTGATGATCTGTAGGTTATGCTCAGTTTCGCTTTTGTGTGGACCGTCATCTGTACCTAACTCCTGTGTTACGTCTAACACATAAATGTATATGGCAAAAAAACTTCACTTCTGATGTACGGTCCACAAACACACTTCTTCTTCAGCAGTCCTTCACTATCCACTCCTGGATATAAGCCTCTCCAAGCTCCTTCCATCTGTCTCGATCTCTTGCTCTCTGATACCAGTTTGTGCCTGCTGTCTCTTTGATGTCCTCCATCCATCGTTTGGCAGGTCGCCCTACGCTTCTTTTTTGGGATCTAGGTCTCCATCTTGTCCATCTTGTGTTGTCTTGTCTGGCAATATGCCACGCCCATGTCCATTTTAGCATTGCTATTCGCTTGATGCCTTTGTTTGAAGGCGTTCTCATTTTGGATGTGGTCCTGGAGACTAATTCCAAGCATAAGCCTCTCTATTGCGCCTTGTGTTGTTCTAAGTTTATTTGCTGTTCTGATTGTTTTGTTGTTTCTAATCCGTAAGTCATAGCCGTAGGATGCATCTATTAAAGACCTTGGTTTTTAGGTTGATCGGGATATTTTTATTCTTTAGTATCTTGCCTAGTTTTCCTGTGGCATCACAAGTCATACTAATTCTTCTCCTGATTTCTGCTTGTTGGTTTTATTGTATGACCCAGGTATACGCATTCGTTGACTATGTCAATCAATTTGTCTCCTATTATTATTGGAGTTGTGTCGTTGGTTAAATTTTTTGTCTTTGTTACGTTCATTGTTAGGTCCACTTTTTCCGAAGCTAGTTTTAACTCTGAGATCATTTCCTTTATTTCTGCCAAGTCGATCCTAATCAAGACGATGTCATCCGCAAAGCCGAGGAGGTTTAAATATCGACTGTCGATGTTAATCCCATTGTATCTGTTCTATGGTGCCATACCCCTTGCGAAACCCAGCTTACTCAGGCGGTTGTTAGCTGTCAAATTTGTTGGATAGTCTGTTGGTGATAGTTTTTGTAAGCAATTTATAAGAAATAGGGTCGATAATTTTCTATATTTAGTCTATCACCTTTTTTGTGCAACATAACAACCTGAGCATTATTCCAGTCGTCAGGAACCGTTCCACTTTGAAGACATCTATTAAACAGAATACTCAACAACTCGTTTACAGCAGTTCCTCCTCGCTGCAGCATTTCCTTGGTGATACCGTCCTTTCCGGGGGCACGGCCATTTTTCATCTGAGAAAAAGCCAGTACAATTTCATCTTCTGTTATGCCAGCCAGGTCTTCAGAGCCAACATTTGTGACGTATAAGAATTTTAAGTTTTGTGGTTTTACATTTTTTTAAGAGTACAAAAATTTATAGAAACGTTCGATCACCTCGATAATTTCCTGCTTTTCACATTTTATTAGGTCTTGTTAATTTTTCAGTTGGTGTATCCGTCTTTTCCGATTGAGTTATTTGCTTTCAAACCTTTCATATTTCTGTTGTTCTCTATTACAAGTTCCGTGTTGTGGTTTCTCACATCTTCTCTTATTTTCTTTATAATATTCATATCAGGTCCAAGTATTCTGGCGTGCCCTTTTCTATATTTCTTCTTCTTCAGTATCTGTGTTGATATTTTGGGGTTCTGGGGTTTTCTAGTGTGGCAAATTCTTTTCGTTGCTGTCTTGATGTCCGTTCTAATTTTGTGTTCTACTTCGTTTATAGTCATCGATTCCAGTTTCGTTATTGGTAAACGTTTTTTGGTAATCGTCCATGTGTTTTTGTAATTCCGATAAAGTGGGAAACCATTAAGCATATACTAATTTGTTTCTTTCCTGTTTTGCATTTAATGTGTCTGTCGCCCTAGGAGAGAACGCATTAGGCGATCGCGGTCCCGTCGCATCGCGCTCCGTTCTGGGCTGAGCTGATCGAGGTCTTTACAAAATCATTCGCATTAGGCGATCGCGCTCCCGTCCCATCGCGGTCCGTTCGTGGATGAGGTCATCGGAAATTAGTCGCATTTGCTACGCAAGCCTGCAGACACTTTCAAGCTGCTGAAGCCAAGAAAATTAGTTCCATAGAAGACATCTTTTTTGTTAGCTCTTCTATTTGAAGAGGAAGAAAAGCGCAAACGAAAACAGTGCGTTAGATTTTGGATTCATCCAATTAATAGGAGCAGACAAGTAGAGGGCGAATTTCAAACTTTATTTAGAAAACTGTTATTGGACGACCAGCGGTTTTCCCAGTACTTTCGTATGTCGTCTGAAAAGTTTAATGCCTTACTAGATGTTATTAAAGAAGATATTCAGTTGCAAAATACAAGATTTAGACGCTGCATACCAGCCGTAGAAAGACTGGCCGTTTGTCTCAGGTAATTTTTTTTTAAATTTCGTTATTGCCTTTTTAGATTAGTGACCACAATATCGTAGGTATTGCTCTAGGAATATGCAGCCGTATACACGTTTTATTGGAGATCATCAGAACAGCGTAGCTAAGTTTTTCTTGGTCAAAATTTAGAGATGAAGAAGAAAAATAGGGGACACTCTAAGGGTCAATCACACAATTTATGGCTTCGGCACAGGCGTACCTCACATCGAGGTTACGTTACGCTCGCAATATTTTGTTTGTCATGTTATTGCATACCTTCAATAACATGACAAACAAAATATTGCGAGCGTAACGTAACCTCGATGCTCGATGTGAGGTACGCCTGTGCCGAAGCCACAAATTGTGTATTTTACCCCTGTCGAGTGTCCCCTGTTTTCCTTCTTCAGCTGTAAGTTTTGACCAACGCTATAAAGTTAGTTGCACTCTACTGATGATGTCCAATAAGAGTAAAACATGTGTATAGAGCTGCATTCTTCTGAAGCGACACACTCGGCTTTTAGATAGCTGAAAACATATTATGATTGTCATTTATTTTACCTAAAAACTGATGATCGATGTTTTCACTTCGTTAATAAGGCAAATAAATATTAAAACTAAAGAATAATATATTTACATTTGTTTTGCATCTACGGGATTTATTCAATTATTATTTCTAAAATGTTAAACCGAAATAAACGGTATACACTAAACCTAAACATGATGTAATAAAAAACAAAACATTTACTCTGCAACTATTTTATAACGGAGGGACTTGAAAAATAAAAATAAAATAAGATTAATTCTCAAACGGAGAACATAAAAACAGAAGATATTTAGCTCAATGATGATCTGGCCCTGCATAATTTGGAGGCGTTTGGCATTGATAATCCACTCGTTCCAGTTGTCTGGAGTTACCTGGGCCTGCATAATTGAAAGGCGCTTGGTTTTGATTTTCCAATTGCCTTGAGTTACCTGGGCCTAGATAACTTGAAGGCGCTTGATTTTGAGAATCCACTTGTCTTGAAACGATGCACGAATTAAGTTCTATCTCATTTATTATTTGGTATACTCTACCTTTAATAAGAGCTTGCTCCTATGGTGTAAAATTTTTAACAATTTTACCCATACTAATAAAAAAGTGTATTATTGGATCTTCTAATTCTTTCTCTTTTTCTGACGGCTTTTGCTTTTCTAAATAATCTTGAAACACACTTGCTACTGATGTATATTTTTGTTGGCAAGGCTTTGTCGTAGCACGTATACGTTTTCCTGCTCTAGATATGATGGAAGGGGTCGAAGATACGTTGCTTGGAACAGGAGATGATATCATCTGTGATTCCATTTCAGTACTTCTTTGTTCTTCATTGTTTTCCTCCAGAACTTCTACATAATCTTCCGCTTGGTCATCTATATTTGAAACAGTCCTGCAAATAATACAAATTGATAAGGAAATATTATTAGCCTAACCTATACCGAAATTCTAATATTATTTTCAGTGCCGTAGCATTCGAAGTCATAGAGCTCAATGCAAACCACTAATGGCAACACAACACTGTACGTCACTGGCAATAATATTGGGATTTGAGTATAGTTAAATGCTCTGTGAAGTCATGGATATGAAACTATAAACTATGTGTTTAAGTTCCCGATCCCCCCTTTCCATACTCCATACTCATGATTAAATCAGGTTTTGTTTAATGTCCCACGCGAGACACACTTTCCAAATACATTTTTATTTATCAAAAGGCACAACCTCCTTTCTGTCCGCTCTGGGAGAGTTGATTTTGTTTGCCCTTAGAATGGGTTAATCTGGGAGCCGAACAACTACTACGCCCTAAATTTGGTTTAAGTGGGCTAAGGGATTTTCAAGATATTGGCATTGGTTACACACGGACAGACAGACCGTCAGACTGACTGCGAAACACACTGGCGGGCCAGCCGACACAACAAAATGTTTGATATGTTATAAAACGTACCTAAGTACCGTAAAATTTTTTATAGATTGGACAACTTTTATTTTTTAAAATTTCAGAACTATCAGAATAGGTACCCATTATTACTTACTCCTCGTTGATATATAATCTTAAGAAGCCCATTTGTTCCTCAAACCGCCATTTCTTTGTGTTTGTAGCTTCCTGGCCACTGCGCGTATCGCTTCGTTTCTTGAGTGCTCTCCGATACATCGCTCTTAGTGCTGCCCACCTTTTTTTAACATCTTTCACTAAAAGAAAGTTTAAAATATATATTAGTAATGGTTAGAAATGAGTTTATCTACATTTTTATATTTTTTCTTTCAGGTACTTAGCAACAGGAGACACATTTAAAACAATAGGAAATAGCTATAGACTGGGATACACAACAGTAAAAGAAATCGTAATTTCCACATGTGAGGCATTGTGCAAAAGACTTCTCCTTTTAGTGATGCCCAAACCAACAGAGGCGGTGTGGGAAGAAAGCAAAAGAAAGTTTAGTGCTCTTTGGAACTTTCCGAACTGCATAGGCGCATTAGACGGTAAACATGTGGTCATTCAAGCTCCAAAAAAAAGTGCGTCTCTATATTTCAATTATAAAAAAAGTTTTTCTGGCTTTGGTTAGTGCAGACTACAAGTTCATTGCAGTGGACATAGGCAGTTATGGTAAAAATAGTGATGGGGGAATCTTCTCACGGTCGGCTTTGGGAAAAGGCCTACAAAACAATAGCTTATGTATACCAGCTGCTAAGACCCTTCCGGGTATACAAGAATCTTTACCACATGTTATAGTTGGTGATGAAGCGTTCCCACTAAAACAATATTTGTTGCGTCCTTATCCTGGTTCTTCCCTCCTTGAAGATCAAAATGACAGGAAAAGGATTCTTAACTATAGGCTCTCACGAGCACGTAGGGTTTCCGAAAATGCATTTGGAATTCTAGTTAAAAAATTTGGAATCTACCAACGATGGCTCAGACTTAAACCGGAAAATGTAAAGAGTGTTGTACTTTCTACTTGCTGCTTGCATAATTTTTGTAAAAGTGATGATTTCCAATTATCTACCAATCCACAAAAACCGAAAGGTGTACGCGGTATTTCAAATATTGGAGGCAATTTTGGACAGAAAGCTATGAATGTTAGAGAAAAATTTACAACCTATTTTAATTCACCTGAAGGTTCAGTACCGTGGCAGAAGGACATTGTGTCGGCAGGTCGACAAGTAAATATTCATTTATAAAAATAATAAAAATTGTTCGGACCATAGTTTAAAAGCTTATGTAGTTGTTTCACTTGACGAGTCACGCGGCAATACGTGCGCGAGTCACGCGGCTCGGCGCGATCTTACTAACATCAAATAATTCAGAGAGTTAGAGAAAACATTTAAAAAATATCTAGAGATATTTACCAGAAACTCTCAAATTCCAATTTTGGTTGAAGTCGGTTGAACGGTTTTGGAGAAAGTCTTGTGACGGACACACGCACGCACACACACATAATTTTTTTCTGAAAACTATGTATTTCGAAGTCTAGGAGTCCTAATTCGCCGAGATTTGCAAAAAATTCACAGTCCTTCGCAAAGATGCAACCCGGGCGGGACATTGAAAATGATGAATAAAAACGCAAATATGTGATCTGTGTTGTAATTCAAATAGTTTTTAAAGGCAGACTTTAAAAAAGTAAAAATGCAATCACCAGTGTTTATAATAGGTATATTTAATTAAAGAAATGCATTTTTAACGTTAATATTAAAGATTATCACAATAAAAAAGGGGCAGATATGAAGACCTAAAAAATTATTACCCTCCACTTGCAGATAGGAAAATCTATTAATATATAATTAGCCATGACGTTACTGTAATATTTTAACCTGTTCCGATTCGTTTTAGCCCATTTTGGTGCCTTTGGTTATTTTTACCTATTTTCGGTTAGTCGTTCAATCAACATTCGGTTAGTTTAGGTTAGTTCCAATTTATTTTAGTCAATTGAACCGACTCCGATACGTTATAATCAAATTTAATCTTTTTGGCTTGTTTTGGTTAGTCGCCAAAATTCGGTTCATTTTGGTTAGTTTTAACTTACTTTAATTTTTGTAGTTTCGGTTAGTTTCAGTTAGTTCAAATTTATTTTAGTCATTTGAACCGATTCTGATACGTTATAATGAAATTTAACTTTAAATAAATTAACTAACACGTTCTCTCACGCGTATGACGTCATGTGGTAAATGTAGCATGCACCACTGATCTATACAAAAGATCAGTGGCATGCACTTTTTCACGATTTGAGGCCCTATACTAAGATAACAGAAACATTTTCAATGTTAAAAAGATGATTTTTTTTGGACGATTGCAATACTTTCTCTCTCTCGAGAGTGATAAAGTAAAAACGAGGGTCTGGCACACAAAGACAAAAGGTGGTATGACAAGTGAAACAAATGACCCTATAGGGTTTTAAACTATGTCTATACCCAAAAGTTAAGATTTAGAATACCTATTACTTCCCTATTATTGCATTGTTCTTTTCCATGTCACCTTCTCACGACTGATGTAAATGTACTAAATCTAATATTAAATATAACAAAACCAATAACTAAATAAATATAGCTTACCAGATTGTTTCATTTCAATGCTTATTTCCAACCAGCAATTGTATTTTCTGTGCTGATTGGCATAATTTACATTAGCAGGATCATACAACTCCTCATATTTTTCTACTAATATAATTAGTTTTTTCTTCAAACGTCAGTAAATCCGTCATTACTCGACTGTGTAGGCGGCAGTGAAGTTTCGTTTTTCCTCCGCCGGAGCTTTACTTTTCACTTTTCCGCCGGCGGAGGTAAAAGTGTTATCATAGCAACATAGATGCAATACAAGCAAACATCAAAATAAGCGTCAACAACTCAAGAGTTATTAAACTACAATTTGTATTTATCACTCAATGTGTGACTGCATTTCTAAAAATCACTAATTTAGGAACAAATTGGTTATTATTTAATCGAAATATTTACTCAATAACTGCTTATAAATACGGAATTAAAACGCAATCGAAATCGCAATTTTAAAAATATAATTATTGTTGACAGTGTCCACTGACAGCTTTATGTTACATTACTATAGCAACAACCTGAGCCTATTCACCGACACCGCACCGGTCTAAGCAGCCTTGCGAACCCACTTATCTTTAATAATAATTATTATTACTATTAAAAAGAGACTTTTTGCATTAATTTGTCGACATTTGAAGAAAAAACAGCATATTTTATTTGGAGGAAAAGTTACTTTTCATGGCTTGCTCTCTATTACCAGCCTCACTCCGTTCGGCTGTTAAACACGAGCGCGCCATGAAAAGTATTACTTTTCCTCCATATAAAATAATATACTATTTCATCCTCCATATTCAATTTTCAGTACGGCTGACACAAAGGCACTGACAAGACAACCAATTTGCGCCTAGTTTTCAAAGGCATCTTGATCCCGAACTCCGCTCGACAATGTTGTTTATGAAGTGAAAACTTCTTTAGGCGCGTCTTGCGTTTTTTTTTGCGGGGGTTGAATAAAACCGAGTCGTCACGCATCACGCGTCATGCTCGAATATATAACGTTGTAACGTAACACTCTTTCTACTGGCATGTTCCCGTATAGGTAGAGGGCTGAAATTTTCAGGGGATGTAACCGGGGTAAAAAGAAGATCCTGGACGAAAACGGGACCCCGTACCTCTCCCTGTTTGGCCAGGAGAGGGGGGAGAAGGAAAAACTTAAACAATTAATTTTGGGAGAACGGGAAGAGGTACGGGGTCGAAATTTTCATGATACTTTCACCCTAGGCCATACGGGGGGGAGGGGGGGCTCTAATTTAAGGGGGAATTTTGAGGGGAAACCCGTTTTTCGCCCGTATCTCTGCAACGAAGGCTCGGATCGAAATTCTGACAAACGATGACCCCGCCTATTAAAGTTTTCACTTCTGTCGTGCGGTCTTAAGCACACACCAAATTTTTTTACTTTACGCGTTTGTATAACACCACAAACAATATGTTTGTGATAACACTTTTCGAGAAAAGCAGGAATTTGAGAGATTGGCTCAGGTGGCGAAGCTCGCGTCTCTAGAGCGCAAAGTAATCGGTTCGGCCGGCGCCGACGCCGGCGCCCGATCTTTGCAAGTTTTTTTTTTATTGGATTAGTCAGTTTTTTGACATGCCTTGGGTTAGTTTTTGTTGGGTGCGCCTCTTTTGACATGCCTTGGGTTAGTTTTTGTTGGGTGCGCCTCGCAGCGAGCAAATAGCATTTTATGAAGTGAAGATGTAAAAATACAAATGTAAACATTAAACAACGTATGCAGCGCCATAAATCGTGCCGTTCAGCAGAAGTCGGGATCACGGCTCCCAAGACGCTAGTTGCCAACCACACAGCAATCACAAATAAATGGTTTTGAAAAAATCACAGGCAGGGTTTGGGTATAATCACGAATGTTGCCGATTTACTTCGATTTTAAACGATTTATGGAAAGAGAATGGAACACGATCATCAAACCATTCGCACTAGGCAGTCTCGAGCTTGCCGCGGTCTCATCGCAATCTCTCGAGATTCTTTGAAAGAGATCGTTGGAGAACACGCTGCGAACGAGCACAGCCCGCGTACGCCAAGTTCGAATGAACGTATTCATAAAACATGGGAAAGAACTTCACTGAGCGCGAACGAGACTAGCACGGCCCGCGATGCGACGGGACCGCGACCGCCTAATGCGTCCTTTCCTCTAT
>JAEQML010060477.1:0-27105 GCA_016904865.1 Pissodes strobi | reverse complement strand
TAGTATTATGAATAAATATGACACTTGTAACCTTAATTTTTTTACTTAATAAACTTAAAATGAAACTACTCTCAAACTTCTAAAACTAACTATTTTTAGAATAAAATAGAGTGCGAACGGGTTACAGTCAAAAATGCGAACGAATCAGTAAAGAAAAAAATGATATACATATTTTACCTCTCGTCAGCGAGGCAGACGTTATTTTAACAAAATTAAATGTGCTCACTGGTAATTTGATTATACTAGCAAACTGTTATTTATATACGAGGGCATGACAAAACTTTGTTACATTTATTAATGTTTTACATAGAGTAAAACCTTTATACCATATAAGGATGAATATAAAAAATAGAAACAAAATGTTTATAATGCCTTCGTATTATCACGTTTTCGATATTTGAACCCCGTATGGGGCACATGTGGGACTATAAAAATAAACTACAATTCGATGCAAATATTGCAAAACAAAATACTAAAAGTTATATTTAATTATGATCCACTGACTCATACTGTAGATCTATATGAGAATTTAAGAGTATGAACAGAATAAAAATAAAACTCAAAAATCAAATATTAACATAATATGGGATATTCATAGCCACAGTACTAGAGAGTTTATGGGAAATCGTACCTACTGTTATTAGTAAAATGCAATTATCCTCAATACCACTGTGCAATAACACTGTCTAGGGGAATAAGGACTCTGTATATTGTAATTATTGTTATAACTGTATTAAATTTTTTTTGAGTAAGTCGAAGAGTGCCCTTTTCTCACGAAACTAACCCCTAAAAACTAGCCACAAAGGCAAGCTGACTCATATTTTACGCGCGACTAAATCCCAAGTTGGGTATTATCATGACTTTGTATGGCCCTCCGCTCGCTTCGCTCGCTACAGGGACTCAATCAACAGAACCCAAAGCTAATCCAAAATTGGAAAAAAAAGGTAGATTAATAGAAATTTTGCTAGAACGTAGATACATGGATTCGTGTCGCATCGCGCACAGTATTTTAAATCGCAACTTAGGGGATTTAGCCGTTCGTCATAAATTTATCGGAATGTTATCGTTCGGCTTTGTCGAATCGATGTAATACCGGAACGCATTATTTGTAAATAATTTGTGTTGATATGAACCGGCCGGTGAGGAAAAAATTGGAGTAAACATTGCTTGCAGGAGATGTTAATAAATAATAATAATACCTATGTACAAGTTCGCATTTGCAGATGCGAATAACTTTAATTAAAATTGGCCTTCACATTTGCAGATGTGAAGGGCCTCAACAGCCTCCACCCCAGTAGGTATATTATGTTAGAGGCACACTATATCCCTACATTTGCCGATGTAAAGGATATATGTACCGACAAAAATAAGACGGTAAGTGCTATGTATTTGCAGATACATAAACAAATAACCCCCACACGCTCGCTACGGAGGCTAAAGAGAAGGAAACTAACCAAGTGCTAACCCAAACTAACCCAAGACATACACAAAATCAAGAAAAAAAAGTGTTTAGAAATATAACCTTAAAAAAGTGAAGGCCAACCATGCAGACCCTAGACCATCAAGGGACAAACAAACGCCTGGTTGCATCGCAAAGACATGGAAGTCAACGGACAGGGTATAGGGTGAAGGCTATACCTAGAGTCTAATCACATCAAGCAGCTTTCCTCGTCGAACTGCAGTTCCATATATGGGAAATCCCTTGGTCGAGTTTAATGCAGCAAAAATCCACGAAGCCACTTTTACCAAGAAAGACAATACGGCAGGCCCTGATATCATTATGGCAGGATCAAGCATTCCTTCATGCTCGCCAATCGGAGTACTGACCGAGACACGGTTAACAGCAATATGTCCTGACATGACCACGTTGCTAATGTAGCAAAATCAGCCTCGCAGAAATGGTGCGCGATTTCGCAACAAAAAACTGTATACACCGCAACAGCTGCTCTTGCTCTGCAAAGCGCAAATAAGACCGTGCTTAGAATATTGAAGAAATGTGCTGATTAAAATATTCCATTTTGATAAGTCGCGGCATGTCACTTATTACCAAAATTGTTCCAATTATCCACCCAATACCTCTACTGCCGACTACTAACTAATATTGATTGTAGAGGTGCTGCGATTTTCTTAATAGTCTAGTTCTGCACTTTTTGGGTATATACTTACACCTTATCTTTGATTTGAAAATGTATGCTAGAATCATACCGTAGTGACTGTATGTTAGAATCATACCGTCAAGACTAAAAATATTTTATAATTCACTATGTATTAGTGCTATTTCGTGATCTATTTTCTGATTTTGTAAAATATAATTAAACAAACACAGTTTTTATTTTAGATTTCTTACACCGTTAACATAAATAATTTATGACTTGAAAATATCTAATGCTTTCAGGAATTCTGAAACGTATCTTTATTTTGATGTAGGTGGAATATATTCAATACGTGCTGCTGACATATAAATCATCTTTAGCGGATCGTAAAAATATATAACTCTATAAAGGGCAAATCCCTGTCATAAAACCTGGGACCCTATACATAAGGGTAAGCGTTAATCTTATATATCGAGGGCTAAATATGTTATGCGGATAGTCTGAATAAGAAATTGATAGTAGTTTTAAGACTGCCCTTTTTAGATAGTCTTGTATGTACGGCTTAAATAGAGGGAATTTCTGATGCATATCTTTAATCTTATAATGTCTCGGAACAAAAATTTCTTCAATAAATCAAATAAATCAAAATGAAACATCTAAAGTTATTTTCAATGCATCAGTTCTGACAATAAATCACTCCAATATATACTTACCTCTGCAGGTTAAGATTGTACTTCTACGATGTTTTTGTAGGTCTCTCAGGAAACCGGAGTCCGTGGAATTGCTACCTTCGATTGTGGGATAGGGTAGTTGAAATATTATACAGAAACCCCACGTTTGAGCTTGAACACGTGATCACTAAATGAGAAAATATGATGTCAAAAAGTCTTCTTAAAGAAAAGTCATTTTAAATTCCTGGAAAATAGGCGTTGGTATAAACAAATTTTATAAATTTTACAAAAACCCACCATTTTTTATATGCTGTATCATATTGTTTTATAGTGTTTTTACTTAAAGCGGATTCCTCTGAGATATTTTCTTGTAAAAATATTCCCTGATAACCTCGCCACCACCAAGGTCATCCTTTTCCAAGAATGGGTGGCTGCACCTGAAAGGAGAGGTTAACAAGCCTAATTAGAAAAAACAATACAGGAGTCTTAGATATTTGGAATCTTTTAAAAATAGGAAACCACCGTTGTGTCTCCCAAATGGGGACTACTACCAACCCTTCTGCTCCATCTGCAATTATCTTATTCAGGATTTTTGCTACCAGCGAAAACGGGGGAAAGGCACACAGATTAATATATTTCCAGTTGATTGTAAATGCATCTATTCCTATAGGGCCTGGATCTCTCTTCCAAGAATTAACTTGACTTGGCGTTTATTTGTGTTGCAAATAAATCGATTTCTGGGGTACAAAATAAAGATATAATTTTTTGAAAGGCAATATCTAGACTATATTCGATCTCTATATATTTCGATCTGGGCTCAAAATCTGCTTTTGTATTATTTTTTGACTCAATATAAGTCGCAAAAATCCACAATTTTCTGGCTTCACACCATTGCCAAATTTCACTAGTATTGGCAGATGTTTGCGTCACCCACACCCATGCGATTAATATATGAATCGCTTTGGTGTTGTCTACGTTTAGCAGTATTGCACAATTGGTACTATGTTTCGCAAAACATTTAAGACCAATAAAAACTGCTAACAATTCCAAATAATAATATGGTAATTTAATTCTTCGGTATTCCAAAACCAGTGTGTCTTTTTCATTGCAATAAAGTTCCCAACGAGCAATAGAGGCATCAGAATATGTTTCATATTCATAGCTTTCGATTTTTATATTATATCTACTAAGCGGAATTAGGTGTAACCAGTATTGTAATAATTTTTGAGCTATAATTTTATTATTTATGACGTAATCATCACCATTATTCTTTAGTGCAACAAATCTTTGCCTCTTTAATCAATTGACCTATTATTTTTGAAAAAGTTCTAATTTTCCATGATTTTAATTTTAAAAAAGAATCAATGGACTTTAAACTCTTAGTTATTTTAGGTAACGGTAATTTAATAGTCTTTTCCTTACTATCAAATATAAAACCTAATATATATAGTTTATACTAATTCCTAGTGATTCTAAGAGGAAAATGGTAGTCATTACATTTGCGTGGAAACTAATAATAAGAAATCGTCGAGATAATTTATTGACATAATAAGTCTGTGTTTATTTATTGGATTAGAAAATAAGCATCTTAGATTCAATTGAAACCTGAAATACATTTGGGGATATAATATTTTTAACAGATCTGTAGCTTCCTATATAAATGGTTGCTTATAGGTAAGGGTGATTTAACCCACATTTCTAGTATTAAATGCTGAGTAAACTTCTTATATATAGGCAAATTAAGTAAGAAAAAAGAAACAAAATGTTGGGCCTACCAGGTATTTTACATGCTTGACGAACTAGAAGAACTTGAACAAAACACTTCTAACAATTTTTCTAACTTTTTTTGATCTTCTCTCTTTTGGAACTTTTCACTTTTGAAATATTCATTTTAAAAATATTCACTACATATGCACTGCCCTGTCGGGCACTAAGAAGCGTGATGAATGGGCCCGCTGTGTGGGCCGTGGATATGGTGGTTCGGTTGTTCTCTCTCTTTCAACTTAGTGTGCTGTTAGCGCTTTGCAGCAACTACAGGGTGTTCTATTAGGAACGGACCAGGAAGTATAATAAATAATTTTAGCTACTGAAGCAAAGCAAGAAAGCAATGCACTAAAATAAAACTAGTTCTTAGATTGGTAAGGAAATATGGATATGAAGCAAGATTTGTGACCAGAAATGATTGAGAATGTTATTTCACTAACCAATAACATTCTTAAGATAAATTAATATTTTAGATATGGAATATAGAAGTAAATGCCAACCTATCATGCATCCACTAGCAAACAGAGAACCAGTATGTGGACGAGCCTAATGCTCGGGCAATCAGAGAGTACTGTCGATAGTAACCCATTAGTGTATAAGGTTATAAAAGTTTTAAAATTATTTTTCTCCTTAGTATGAGCCAGTTAGGGTTAAATAAACATACTCCTGTTTTTTTTCCAAGAATTTATTAACACAAAAATACAGTATATTCGTTTAATCGAACGTTATGCGAGAAGGATACCATAACAAATTTTAAGAAAATTTGAATAATAGTAAACAAGTAGGTAAACTGGGATGAGCTGAAGGGCGTGGTATTGAAGAAAACGTTCTAAGGATGTAAGTTTTGTCACTTAATGCATATAAACTGCGCATTCTTGTGGCAAAAGCACATCTTTTTCCATTTTCTGAATATTCTGGTAAATTATTTATTTTATCAAATGAATCATTTTTGATTCCTCTTTCTGCTACATTGTCTGACGTCTCAAATGATGCGCTGTTGCCGGCTCTATAAGGAAAGTATTATTTTAGAAAAGTGTAGGAACAAGTTAGTAGTATTGGATAATTAAATAAATAAAGTACGAAATACCACATTATAAAAAGAGGAAAGCACATCTTATAAAAATATATGTTTTACAATATTAGAGAAATTGTAATGTAGGAGATACATTTTTTGTGCGCTGGTATGCTAATATTCGCTACTATCATAGTAGTCTGTAAACGTTGCAACCAATTGCTCCGTGATCGCGATTACCCTTCCACCCGCAAGCACCTTCCTTCATCTTCGCGTTAAATCGCAAAGACCCACATACATGATGTCATGAGCCAAAACCTTGTGAGCACTTTGTCCTTTTGTAGAGGTGTTATTGTTCTCGTACTATGCAGTTTGTAAACTTGTGAGTTTTGGTCCCTATGATCAAAAATGCATTTGGAATGCTTATGATATTATATTCACCTAAATTTAATTTAGGAATTGTTTGTGCATTTATTGCTTTTACATTATAACTTAATTAACCTGATGTCAATATTTTATATATATTTTTACTTAATTTTAATATTAATTGCACTATTATGTTTACAACTTTATATTTATAATTTGATACCAACCATAAAATGTTTTAGACATATTAAAGTTAAAGTGCAAAGCAAATATTTCGCAACCATTAATAAGCTTTTATTTTCACTGTTCTATGCCCCGACCGAATAATCCCGTATACTCGTATATCTATTTAATAGGAAATATGACACGAATCATTTTCATCAATAGCAATATATGGTGGTTATGGATATAGTTCTGAAAATTACATTTCGTGGTTTGTTTAATGCATGACAGTTTGTATATCCCAATAGAGTTGACCCCCCCCCCAATCCATTAATGTGGTGAAGCTACTATAATGAATAAACCACGAATTTAATTAAAATTGCACATACATGTAAACGTGTATGAATTATTTATATACAGTTTATAGTATTTTACAGTATGACTAATATTTCGCCAGTAAAATAACGTAGAGATTTTTGAAATTTTCTAAGGCACACAAGAATAATTTGTTCGTAATGCTTTTTGTTTTGACACAAACTTGGGTTAACTAGACTATTTATTATATCGTCATAGATAAACGGTAGTGAACATATCGAGAAAAAGCCAAACTTTTCATAAATCTAAATATATTCAGTAAGGCGGTTCACCCGATTATATGAGAAATATTTTGCTTGTCTGAAAAGCGAACGAAATGTTTATGACGAAAATAAACTGCGGCAAGTGCATGCATCTTGCAATTCTAGAAAATATGGAAGAGATTCAGGGCGATTTGGCTACATTTTAAAGTTTTTAATGTAAAGAGCTGGGTGGTGGTAAAATAGACCTAGGTAAATAATGTCATCCTTTCTTAGCGGCCTTCGTTACAAAATATGCCACAATAGCTTTCTGAATTTTTGTGTTACATGAATGTTACACTGCTCTTCGAAGCTGAGCCAAAAAGAGTTTAGGAGATGCAGGTTTTTGTCATTTCAATTTAACTGTTTTGATCACAAACGGTTCAAGAAAAATTAGTGCCAAAAAATAGTAGGTATATTTGCAGAATCGGAAAGTGAAACTAATAATTCATAAACAATTAAAACCCAAATTTAACTTACTAACTTTGAGGGTCTATGACTTTGAAATTAGTCACAGGATTAAGTTGCTACTACTTCGAGAAAAAATAAAATCTGAGCATATAGTCTACGGAAAAGTACATACATATATTCTTACCTCACGTGTGAAGTAGGATGGAATAATTTGATTTATGTCTTGCGGAAAAGTATCAAATATTTGTATGGCGTTGCATAATTTGGATGGGGGCGGGATTCTCTCAAAAAGTGTGAAACCGTACTCTCCAACACAAATGATCGTTCACATCTCACAGTTGCAAGAGAACACTCTTCTTCCGAAATTTTTCAAGAAAACAGTGGGCTTCTTATGGAAAATACAATATTTTAATAGTTATTAACCCTATTTTTTATGAGATTGAGATTA
The DNA here is from genome assembly GCA_016904865.1 of Pissodes strobi. Lineage (NCBI taxonomy): Eukaryota > Metazoa > Arthropoda > Insecta > Coleoptera > Curculionidae > Pissodes > Pissodes strobi. The sequence continues at coordinate 19,564 of JAEQML010060477.1, read as the reverse complement.
TCATTTATCGTTAGACTAAAAGTATATTACCAACTAAGTAAGTGTCCTAGTTTATCTAATAGTGATGATGCAGGGAAGAGCTGGTGTTTGGGATATATTCCCGTCACGACTAGTTATCCATGACGCCACGCCTTGGATGGCGTGCAAGTTATATAGCTCAGATTATGGATCGATCTACGTCAAGTGAGAAGAGATAATGAAAAAGGCACATCGGTAAAACAATAAAAACGTCTACTCGTCAAATATTTAATGAGTTTATACTATACTCGATTATTGAAATACGCAGTAAGGTATGGTTTGAATTGTTTATAAGTCTTAGTCCCTATGTTATAATAAGGTCCTTTAAGAGCGGTGTATTAATTTATGTTTAGGTTTGGTTATTTAATGAGATAAATATTATTTAAGGATATTAGTATATCTTAATTTCACTTAGCACTTTAAGGCACTATAACTGTTTACCTTTTAAAGTCACTTGACTTACAATTTTGACAGATCCATCGTAGATTCGACTTTAGGAATTTTTAGGCAGGTATCCCCTAAGAACAACGTTCCTGTGAACTGCACTTCGAGTTGGTTCTAAAGATTAGGATATTATTAAAGCCCCTACTACGTCCCTGTGGACTGCCTTTGGTGGACGGAATAGGCGAGAGACAAAAACCTCTCAGACTCATGGTCCAAAATAAAATTGATAGCAAACCATACCCAATTTTTCTGTGGAACACGGATTTAGCTGAGAATGAAAATCTCATAATCTATGTGATTAGTAAAAAAATAATGCAATGTCGAAATATTTTGGTCAAAACTGCTGGTGTATCTTGTAAATTTCCCTTTTAAAACAGAAGTCTTTCCGGTAAACCTAAAACTGCGATGCTAGCCACTATCTACAAGAAGGGTAATATTACGTGACATACAAATTATCGAATTATCGCTCTTTTGTCAGTTTTGTCAAAAGTATTTGAAAAGGCTTTTAGAGCTAAATTGCTATCATTTCTCGACAGTGTATGGGGAGAGAAGTTATATGGATATCCTATTATTTGGACGACAGACAGCAAACTATTAAAATGGTTTAGGATGTTTATTAAGATTTGTCAGAGGTCCGAAACATAAAAACAGACATTTTCCTTGACCCAATTTTAATTTTTATTTTAATCAAGGATATGACTATCCATGTGGATATTGATTTTCTAACACCTCATGTAGATGATACATCATTCATTTCCACTTCAATCTTTAAGTAATACGGCTACATTTTTTACGCTGCCTGTTAAATGGTCTGGCACTTAGCCAGATTAAATTTATTGTACTTTCTCCTAATGGCTTTAGCATATTGGTTGGGGAGTCCGGTTTCTTAAAACATAATAATTCTGTGAAGTTCTTGGTAATGCATTTAGTCTCATCTTGGGATACTCATATTGAAGCGCTTATTAGCAATCTATCTTTTGACAGTTTTGGACTATTACAGCTCAGAGGTACGGCCAGTGTAAAGGCTTCAAAAATTTATTGTTTTGCTTCTATTAATTGTTTATCAAATTACGGAATTTCGCGCTGGGGTAATTCTTGGGGAAACATGCGTGTTTTTCTCTCGTAGAAGACATAATAGGAACTATGTCTAAAATTTCACCTTCACAACTTGAAGACCCTCTTTTGCAAACCATCAATTATATATAACTTTCACATTTTACAGGCGATATGTAATATAAAGAAAAATAAAACCCAGTATCTTGTATGTGTCTTATAATCCTCGTTCAGATGATTTATTGAATGTTCCGAAAGAACGATTGACGCACACTCGAAATATGTATGATTTTAATCAATTTAAAAATGCTGTGAAAATTTGTTATGAGAAAAGGCAATTTGTTAAGATAAAATGCAATTAGTTAAAATATAATTTCAATTGCCTTATTATAGTTACTAGAATTCAAATAAAAAGCCAAATTGTTACAATAAACTATAAATGCACTTTTCTTTAAATTATTACTTTAATTTACTGAAAAGATAAATTGAAAGATACTCAGGGTGCATGGGTAAGAAGCATGCTTGTTTTAATTATTTTTTTTCAATTGCTGTAGTGATTAAAAGCGCAAAATAAAAGATTAAACATTTCAAAAAAACAATCTTTATTCTATTTCCTTCTAACAAAAGTAAGTGAATTCTGTTGAACTATCTTGGTGACATCTACACTTTAATCACCTTGTGGTTCCTCCGAGCTTCCTGGATAGGGCTACTGTAATTTGCTGTAGTGCCTAGAATCTGTCCTGTGATGCCACTGGAAACTGTCCTGGTAGGCCGAGTGCGTATGGACTCAGTAGCATGAAAAAAAAACAGTACGAGGTAGTTAAAGAGTTCACCAAGAATGTTGTTACAACCCTGTTTCAATATGGCGGAGAGCGTCGCTTGTCTTAGCTTAGGTTTTTTTTAATACAGAAATTGACAGGAGAGAACTAGAGATAATTCTTCTCAATTAACAATGCTGAAAAATGCCAAAACACGCTGAAGGAGAAATTTAACTTTAAATTTAATTTAATTAAATAGGCTTCCGCCAATTTTCACAGAATTGATTAGACTGTAGACAATAATTATGGTTTTAAATTAAGCAGTGAACAGATTAAAGTTAATAAATAAAACGAATAGCTATTTAAGCTGAGAAATATTATAATGAACAATATTTCAATAAAAAAACAATTACAATAATCAGGTAAGAACAAAAATGAAATCAATAAATTTAAGCAGGTAATCAGAATTTAATCATTGCCTGAAAGCTACTTTGCTAACTCAAAAATCAGTTTAATTCAAAAACAAAGGTAACAACAAATTTGAATAGAAATAGAGAAATATAACAAACAAACTATTGTGATCTTTTGTAGGATCAAGTCCTTTTTTTTTCTCTCTTATCAAAGAGCCTTAAGCCCAAAAAAACTATCTCACATGCCCTACAGACACAAACATACGCACGGCAAAACACAACGTGGTATGCGAAACGATAGTAGCCAAATATCAGATATTCACAAGCTTAGCAGCTTTATTCTGCTTACAGACTTTACGATATAGGAAACTAGAAATAAGATCAAATATCGCAAAACAAACAAAAATAAAATAAATCAAGCCCTACCTTCTCTTAAACCTTTCACGCTGGTAGTCGGTACAAGATAGGTTTTAAAATCGAGTCTCACCTTCCACCAAAAAATTTCACTGACACGCAGTCGTCACAAATATTTATTTTTTTTTTCACCGTACGTAGTACGATGCGACCGATCTTTAACTATAAAATCTGAACTGGATATTTGAAATTATTTATCAATTTTAAATAATATATTCCACTGCTGTATTTACGTAGATTCAACCCATAATATTAATGTTCATTTTATATTAATTAGATAATTATTATCGACTGATATATTTAAAAGACCAAATTAGTTTTAAATTAACTTGATGGGCAACATAAAAATTCATTTATCAATATTTTTGTACTATTTAATGCGGAATTTCCACACTGTTGCTACCAGGTCGGTTCAGGGAGTAATTCAAAATAGGTGGAAGATAAAAATTTATTATTTCAAATTAAAAACAAATACAAGCAAACTCGGAAAAACCTGATGTTACGGAATTGTTAAAATTACCGTAACAAATTGTTTTAATACTAGAATGTTGCTATTCATTGAATGAATTCTTTATTCTATAGATTAGGCAAAATTGTTTACGGTGTAATGTTTGTGTTATTTTTTATGGATGTTTGTTGTTCTGTTCTATTTTTCCAACTTAACATTTTGACAATTTCCAACATTTATGTTCTAGAAATCAGTGGAAAATAAACATAATAAATAAAAATAATTTATGTAATGTACATTTTTGAATATTACTAAACCTAAACCCTTAATTGCTTCGATATTATGCTACAGATTTACCAGAAAATAGTGAAAGTGATCTTTTCTCTACAATGACTTAGCCACGTGCATCCTGCGGCATAACTGAACGCTTATAGGCAGGCATTTACCTCTCTTCACTGGAGTTTTCTTTGACCCTTCAGGTTTTGCGTTTTAAAAACTCGACGCATATTGCCACAATCGTTGTACCCATTCTTTAGTGGAGTTAGATGTAAAATTGCAATGTGTTAATAATGGGAGCTATTCGTTTACTTCACTTCAGGCATTTACAATAATAAACATATAGGCACAATAAAAAAAGAAATAAATATTATCTAAATAACCCACTTTTAGCTGCCATGATACCGAAAGTAGTATAGTACACACGGCCAGCAAAGCTCTACGCGTAGAAAAAATATCAGAGATTCAGACAAGAAAAAAATCAGCTACTATCGTGTAGTTGAAAAGCTGGTGATGGGATCTTTCTTTGTCGGATCTAAATTTCCCCATTATTGTGTATTCGAGAAGATGGGACTAGATGAACTACATGCATCGCACATGCCAAGTAGCAGTCGTTAAGTAGTACGAGATTTAATTTTACCATTGGAAAAGTAAAGATAGGTGGCATATGAGTACCTGTCGCATTTAAATATATCCCAACTCTTATAGTAGCTCTTATCTCAGCTGAAGTCAAGGCTCCGACTGAACTTCTTTTTTAAGCAGTAACTCTAGTTACGTTTTTGGTACAATGGATATCCCGTATTCTTCTCCGCAACCTTATCCAATTAGTTCCGAAATTTATTTACTACTACACGACTGAAATCTGTTACATAAACAGCACCTGTATCTTCTGGTGTTCTAATAATTGTTAAAATTTTAGGTGAGTTGCAAGTAATAGATTTATACAGTTATTACCTTCCATTGATTGCGTCTTCTGAGTTTAAATGCTCACTCGGATGTAAGCTTCTTTAATTCAAGTTTATATAACTTAACGTTCTGCTTTAACTTTGCCAGAGACGAAGGTAAAGAACAGCCCGTGCTCGGTAAAATTCGGCAAACATAATTCAGGTTTCTTCCAAGAGATGGCGTTAGGAGATTCGCGGTAATCATTGGCACCAGCATGGCCCTATTACTCCGTCATGCCTCGAATTTCCCCACTTTTTAGTAATGCTGAGATGACAATTTTCGCTTAAAACTTTTAAATCTGATACTGCTAATCATTAAATAACATATTTAGAGAGACGGTAAATCTTATCCTAGTTTCATCAAACTCAGTGTCTTATTATTATGTTTTATGTTTTTTCTTTAAGAAACTCTGCAGCTGAACGCAAGTTAATTTACCCTGTAGAATCTTGGATTGTTCCTTTCGAAAAGCGAATGCTTCAATTTTAACACTCGACGAAATTCTTTCTTAACTTCATATAGCATAATAATAACGAGCAGATATTTGAAAAGAAATTATCCTTCCAACGAGAACTAAGGGCCACTAAGTGAACAATAAGTTTAAAAACGTGATCGATAATCCCAGACGTCTGCTAGCTTCCTAAGTTTCAGTAAATATTGCATTTTATTAAGCTTTAATAAAATGGTGGAGACAAAATGTCACTTATCAAATTATTTTCACATATATTGGGTGCAATAAAATAAGATCTTAACCTTGGTGTGCTGACGACACCATTATTTTAGCATGTATACTGGCACCGCATTATAATGGCCCATCAATTGACTACTACCTACAAGTTTCAATTTTCGTTCTTATGAAATTTATATTCTAAAGTTATATTTGCATATGTTTCTTAATTCATGTTTAGATCGACATAAGTCAACTTCTGATGATCCTCATACTTTTATATTTTCAGCACTAGAGATATTGCCTCTCTTTCAAGCTGGTAGATTAACCAATGGATATTAGATCAAATGTGCTATCGTCGGGTACAAGAGTACCTTTCAAAGTACGTTTTAGACTGTCAATAAAATTGCGCCATTCATTTCGAGTGTATTCTGGCATTTTAATTGATTGTTGAATCTAACAGGCGAAGGTATGTCAAAAGACTATTAAGTAATTAATAATAATGGTACAATATGATGATTGTGCTGAAACCTACTCTGTTGTTAACTCGGTACTGTATGCCTTACACCTAAACGCTCTATACACTACAATCCGAAGTGATCACTTTGGTTTACCTAAGCTTATACATGTAGCGATAATAATATCAATTGATAAAAGGCCACATTAATTATATCAATCGACCAGATAAACAAATGAATAAGTGAACTCAATCTAACTTAAAGCATGGTCGACAAGACAAGATTTGTATTTAAATATTAAAAAAAGCTAGTATCAATTGACTAGAAAAATAAATGAATGAATAAATTTAAGCTATCTTAAAGCTTGGCTAACAAGACTAAATTTATATTTAAATATTAAAAACCATTATTAATTGGCAGGAAAAATATCAATCAAAATATATATCACTAGTAATTATTAAATTAATCGACAAGAAAAATAAAGAGATTGCATTAGAACCTAGTCAACGATACCCCATTAGATCCGGTTCGTCAAGCTCAGTAGTGGAGGTAAGGAGTACCTCTGGTGGAGGCGCCGGGCACCAGTAGCAAAACCCAGGTACTGCAAAGACACTCGATAGCCCCGATGGTAAAACTGCAGTGGGATAGCCCGGTGATGAAACCCTGTAATAACCCAATACTAATTAGACGAAACCCCTTACTTCAATGAAAAAAACTATAGCCCCTCTTGCATAAATATATTTTCTTTATAAAACAAATCCCCCTAAAATTATCAGTGGATTTTCAGTGACCATCAGCAAATAAAAGAAATACAAAAGGTACAAACAACTTGAATATAAAAAAGAAATAGGTATGAATCACCTCTAAATAATATAAATTTCCCCACATGATCAAAACTAAAGCCACGTTAAAATAAAAATTCAGATATGATAAAAGGAAGTAGGTAAAATATCTCATGGAATGCAATACAAATGGTGGTCAATGTAAAAAAAGGTTAACACACATAAGGCATTAAATCGTTAAATTGGACAAAAACACTTTAGCAGTAATTACCTCTCTTGAATCGGGGGGTGGCGGGCGAATCAATGGCCTCGATCTTGTAAGATGAGTTCGGAAAGCCTCTGGAAATAATGGAAAATAGCCCTTAGCGTCATGGCGTCCATGTGTTTCACAAGCAATAAAAAAAAATCCAGAAAAAGCTTACCTAGTGCAGTACGAATATTCCACTAACTTGGTAGTGTCGAGCACTGATTGGGGACCCACTCCCAGATCCCCTAGAAGGGTAGTATTAACACAATACAGAAAGTTGAGTCCACTATGACTGCACTAAAGCAAAATGCTTCCTCTCACACCGATGGGTATTTCTAGAAGAACCCTCTATCCGTTTCAGTCAATTTGCCTTCCACGAAATTAGAGAAAGAAACATCGAATCAGGAAGACAAAATTGTAGGGCCGAGAAATGCCTAACGATTTTAGCGATTCGATAAGAGGAATAAATGACTTAGTTCTCGTTTATTATGGTTGTAAAATGACGGCGGAAGCCACAATTAATGAGCTAAAATTAAACTTATTAAATAATAAACCTTTAAACAACAATTTTGGGAAGGTAGCCCATTCCTACTACTCGGAACTACCATACCGAATATTATAAAAATTGCAGCCTGCCGCGTGGAAAGATAAATATGAGATTCCCAAGCAAATCAGAGGTACCAAAAAGTTATCAGAGGTTATCAGCCGGTGACTTGAATTCAAGCAAATCAAGGGTCCCAAAAAGTTATGAAATGTATAAGCCGAAAGTACCCAAATTCCTAACCCAATTCTTAAAAATTTAGAACGGCCAGCAAACACAATTAATGTAATATAAATTAAGCAAAGTTATACTAATAACATAATATCTTATTTTAGTGGTTTGATCAAACCTAAGCCATCTGTTGCTTGCTTATCAACTAAAATATAGTTCCAAAGCGCCTGAGGACAACATAAGAGAAAGGGATGATCAAAATAGCTACTCAAGGCCACAACAGTGTTATAAAAGCTAATACAAATATATCATTAACCTATACGTAGAATAAAATTAATTTACATTAATAAATGCGGCAACCTTAAGCTTACTGGCGACAAATCGAGTTAATAAATTTAGAATTAATTAACCGAAGAGGTCAATACTCAATAATTCTTACCGCAAAATATAGCATCGTTTGTTGCTAACTTTTACACTGGCCAAATCAGACTGTTACAATCTGTCAAATAGTTAGAGTGCAGTGTAAACTCTGAGTGCTATTAAGTTAAAGCTATCCGTAAATAAAACACAACAGAACTCTTAAAAGTACTATATTACAAAACAGTGACCAAAGACCTATAATAATTTAAAAGTACACATTAATCGAAAAGACATGCGCCCCTTAGTAGTGCCTTAATTGCCATCTCTTCTCACCTGACGTAGATCGATCCCGAATCTGCGCTACATAACTTACACGCCATCCGAGGCGTAGCGTCACTCGTACAGGTCGTGACAATATCATTACAGAGTAATAAATTATTGTCTTTAGAAAAAAAAGGCAGCAGATCCTGATCTCTTTTGCGATAAAGTATACATAAGTACCTGGATAAAGTACATAGATTGTTTTCATTTAATCTGGAAGCAAGTAATTCGAAAGACTGTGTAAATATTGCCTTTTATTAAATACCGGTTTTAAATAACTTGCCGGAGTCTGGGCTACGTCGATGGCTCATAAAACATTTAATTTGTAAAAGATTAGTTCGATGCTTCATCAGTTTGACAAGTTAATATCCGCAATTTATAATTATTTTACCTGATTGACTCTGAATAATTGTGAATCATTAATTTCAGTATATATTGGTATAGGATTAACTTGGTGATATTTTATGCCAAATTCATAATACATTTCCTTTCGCCTAAAGTGCGACTAAAATAATTTAATATCTGCTTCGTTAGGGCCACTAAATTGGACTTTATGCCCATTTACATCCTAGGATCAAGACCGAAGTGGTCCTATCCTTTTAAGGTTTATGAAAGATGAATACGCCACCAGCTATACAGAACATATCATCGTTAATTAAATGCGTACCTTTTATTTATATCAAATACATGACAGAACATTTACATAAGCTAAAGGCATACAATACAGAATACAGAATATAGATTATAATAAAAATTTATTTCCTTGAATTTACCAATAAAATAACATCACAGACTCATAAAATTGGTTTAAAAGATATTGCGACAGACTTATATTATAATAAAATTAACGCTGGGCCGAAACAAGTTTAGGTGCTGTGCACTACAGAGACAACAATTACTACCAACTTTGATAAAAATATAAAATATTCCTCACTTGAATAAAAAACATTAATAAATCAAATATGTTTCAGTTTCTCTTTAAATCTATTTAATGGCAATTCTTTTGCACATAGCCAAGGCTATCTCGGCACCTCCCTAGGCGTCGGTACTACATTACCTTTATTTCTGGTTAGATAGTCATGTCTGTCATCGTGAGCAGGAAACATATGGATGTTGCTCTTTACATAGAGCAAATTCACCAGAATGAATAGAGATAGCGCGGTAAGTAAAGTATGCCGTGCACCCGAGGCATGACTCTACACCAGAACATCATAGGAAAGCTATACTTGAAAAGTTGGAAAATATGCTGTTTTTTTTGGCACTGTAGGTGATAAATTATCCGCTACATGACGGCTACAGTATGTATTCCGCAATGTGCCTTTGTGTCAATAATAACCCCAAGAAACTTTGCGTGAGGAATATAATCATTAACAGCTCCATGCTCTCTCCGTGCTATCCCGTTTCCACAGCAGTCTGTTGGAAATTAACCATCCCTCACCCACCTCCTGTGGCTCCATAGAGCCCAGCAACAAAACCTCGAGAGTTGCTACTATAACAAAAACGGTCGTATCATCTTCAAAGAGAGGATAACTTGGCTTCTGGCTGATCTTTAACGTAAATAATGAAAAGTACTGGGCCCAAAATGGATCCTTGAGGAACGCCAACTTCCATCACCTGCCCCGTAGATGACACATCATTGTACTGTGCAACTTGGCTCCTTCCTGTAAGATAGGATTGGGTTGAAGGCTACTACTGCTGAAATTATACGCTCCAAGCTTACGTAGAAGGCTTCCATGGTTAACATAGTCTAAAGCCTTGCTCACGCCATAAGAACACCGTCCGAAAGAGGATCGACATCTGACTGCCAGGAGTTTATGCAATTATAATTTGCAGCAATTTTAGCTTTACGAATCTCTTCTTTGTATAATATTTTATATTACATATAGCATTGTCTATTTGCATATGTGTTATATTGCCTGCTGATATCGTCCAATAACCTTAGATACTCCCTCATAGGTCGTAGCCCCTGATTAAACCAGCTAATACCACTCTCTGGCCGCATAACATACTGTTTTTCCAGAAAACATTCAATATATATCTAATACAAAATATTCAAGAACCTTTTGCATTTACTATTAGCATCCATATCCATACACTTAGTGCGATCGCATGATCTCTCAGAGAGCCTACTATAAGACATGAATAATCCCCCTCCGAGTAACCGACCTGAACAACATTTTATTTTTGAAAGAAGTTCTTGTTCTGTATAGAAATAATTGAAACTGCAACAATGTGTCTTAGATGATCAGATAATTATATCAAGATCACAGTTACCTTAGAGTGATCTACATCCAGACTCGTGCTCACGAAGGCATTGTTCAAATGGGCGTTTTGCTTGGTTGCCTCATATGTTATTTGCTGCATGGCGAATCCAGCCATTGTTTACATAGCTGCAGTATATTTGCACATTAAACTCACCAGCCACAAAAACTTTTTTATTTGTCCTGAGACCGTTGAGCAAAAGGTTCAGATTTGACTCCCGATGGAAACATATACGTATACATATAAATTCTTTACAAAATCACATCAATACTCTATACATTTCTCCACATTGGAGAATCCACTCTGATATATTTAACACCCGCTTTCAACTCCTCAGAACAAATAACACAGTACCACCTCCAAAAGATTCCCTTTTTGTAGAAAACCTTATAGTGCTATAGACATTGATATAAAGTGTATCAATTTCTGCTTCATCATACAAAGTACATCTATATTCTCAGCAATGAATACCTCCAATTGAAGCACCTTGCTTTTCCATGACCTTGCATTGATGTTTAGATTCTTGAGTTAGTTTGGTTGCAGTTAATTTAATATATCTTGATGAAAATGCTTCTGATAGTTAGTTGACCCTCGCATGGCGCCCCTTGATGGAAATAGTCCTGTAACCCTCGTATGACGCAACACTTTCAAAAATTAGTTTACAATAATACTTCTGAGCCATAGATCTCCGGTCAAATATTGATCGCGGTGCTCGTAAAGAAAAGCAAGCTTGATCGAGTTGACCTGTTTTTCTTTTTTTTTCCCGATTCTCTCACAATTTAAGACCTATACTTTTCAAATACTAAGCCACGTTTTCGGTTTGATACTTCAGGCGCAAGCGAAGAAAGAAATGGCAATGGCGACTTTCTGTGCCATTTCGAGCAATATGACATTGCCTAGCCCCTTTAACAATTCTGGCCGGTTTTCTTTGGGAGACTGTTTCACACAAGCGAAATAGAGCATTTCGCTTGTGTGAAACAGTTTCCCATAAGTTTTTGTTTTGAACATCGACATTTTCAAACACTTCTTTATCATCGTTTACGTCGTTTTAGTTATTACTGCTATTCTTATCAGTTTTACCACCTTTTTTTTATTGACATTTGAAGATGCCGTTTCTTCGCTAGATCTTTACATTACATTAATATGTTGTGTGGACATCTCCCTTTAACTGATTTAAGTGATATTACCACTAAGCAAATTAAGTTTCCGACTTCGGAATTTGGTCAATTGCATTTTAGGTATTTTGAGCTTCTTCTATTATTATATCTTGTTCAATTCTTTAAATACTATATTTTCTTGCATTTTCATAAAAGTTACATAAAATTAGCCAAATCTAACGTTAAGTTTAAAGGTCTAGTAGCTATCAAATTTGGTCCGAGGACTTGAATCTGTATTAAAATGACGCACAAATAAATACACGATATAAATACTCGCATATATTGATCCACCTAATGTAAACAGCATCAATGTTTACGCTTTAAAGCTTAGTTTTGTGAAATCAATTTCCACTAACTTTATATTTGTGAATTTTGAATGGCAACATTGATTGAATAGCAAGCGGGTACATCTGAAGTAGAAATCCCTACAGGACGACAAAAAAAGACAACAAAATCCAGTGCTTCACTCTGAGAGAATTTACCAACATATTATGAATCAAATATGTTGGTTTCTGATTAACAATGAAGCACAAAGTTACAATAAAACAAATTAAAAATATTGTCAACGCGAATGAATGTATGTGGGAGAGGAAATTTACGCGAGGACATAAAAGTGCCACGTCAGTTATTAAATGGTTTGTGTGATGGAAAACGGGAAAGACTGTCTAGAATGGCTTTTGTTAAACGATTTAGGGCTATGAAAAATGTACACATAGTTGCAACACAGATAAAACTGTCATTATCTAAAGATCTATTTATAAAATACGTACATAAATAAAACATGTGCGCGGCATGTTGACGATTTTGAATATTTATTAAAATTTAAATATTAGCCAGATTGCTTGCTGATGGCAAGGTTCTCGAAGAAGTTAATTTGTTAATTAAGCTTGAAAACCTAACAATTTCGGTATTGTCCTAAAGTTAAAGACGTAATTCAAGATAGCGGACGCGAAATCATCTTGATTACGTGCAAAGGTAAAAAGCAGTAAATAACGTAATCTGTGTAAAAATGTGAAGAAAAGTTATATCTCTCCCTATTTGTCGTCATATAAGAAATTGTGAGAAAAACTCTACTAAATACATTTATGTCTAAAATGAGCTCCTAATTAGATTTCTAATGGAAATAGGGATAAGTTGTAATATTCTATGTGAGAGGTAAATATTGGAGATATTCAAGTTTTGGCCTCCTAATATATAGGTGGATGCACCTGCATTACAAACAACATAACAAACAGCTTTGCCGGAGACCATCAACCCTAGTTTTGTTGATATTACTAAGGATTTCAGTCGAAAGAGGCAGGAAAATAACTTAAAATTGAACCATCGATTTCAAGGTGAAAGCGGTAAAGAGTCTCATAACTTTGAGCGTAAAGGCGCGATAACGTTACTAAGGTGTTTGCGAGTTCTACAAGGCATTGAGGAATCGCACGTTGCTAAGAAGTTTCATCAAATGCGTGAACTAGAAGATCTTTTATCAGATATGTTATGGGAAGTAACTTCAGAGTGCAGCGACACAAGCTGCTTTCAAATTTAAATCGTTTTATGTCACCGCAGTCAATCCTGGTATGTAAATGCTCGAATATCTAAAAAAACTGCTCCTCCCAATTATCGGAGGTTGTGTGCGCTTTTATCAAACATCCAAACTTACATAAGTCGATGGAAATTGCGATAACATTGAGAACGAGACGTGTGGCTCAATGATATTTTAGTGTTCACTGTTTGTCAAGAATAGGACACCAGAGATAAGAAAGGACCCTAGTTCTGAGGTACTTAATGTTCGATGCATACAAAACAAAATGAATTAAATTGCAGCTAAATATTTTAAAAGTTCATTGTATTGCATTGGCCGAAAAGGTAACTGATACATTTTAAACTTTGAAAACTATAATTTAGTTGGTGTTTTTGTTAGGTCTGAATACACGCATGATGCTGTTATAATATTTGCAAAACCAAATTATTCATACTGTGCAATTTTGAAAACTGGGACAATCTAAGAGAGTTCTAATTAGAGTTTCCTTGACTCGACGTCTGTCTGCTGCGAAGAGGTTATGCAAGTAATCTCCTCAGGAATGGAAGCGTACATTCCAAATTCCATCAAGTTTCCGTCCAAACAAAAGTCCTGGTTCGACAGAAGATGTGAAAGAGCTGTAGGTAGGAAACAGCAAGCCTACAAGTACTCGCAGCAAAATTAGATCGCTGGAGGTCGCAATTATTTTGCCGAAGCGGGAAACGAATGCAATCGTGTGATTGATGAAACTGATGATACACACAATCAAAGTATCTCTCCCACCTTTGGCAGACGAACGCGGCATCACGGCGACTACAGCTAAGGACACAGACATGCTGGCCAAGATGTTTGCATCGCACTCTATCTTAATCGGCCTCCAAGGCAAGACTCTCCCGACCATATCTAACAACAACACTACCATGGCAGAAGTTAAGTTTCAATACCGTGATATTCGCAAAATCCTCAAACAACTAGATATTTAAATGGCATCAGGATCGGACGCAATACCTGCCAACGTGGTAAAGAACAGCGCCAACGAACTAGCACCCATTTTTTTCAGACTTTTTCTCTGTCTTACCGAAAAGAAAAGATGGGTAATCTTCTTGGAAAGTTGCTCGAGTGCAACCTGTTCCAAAAAAGGTAAGACAACCACGTCCTCAAACTATCGCCCAATTGCCTTGCTTCCAATAATCTCCAAAGTCATGGAACGCATACTCAATCGGCGAGTACTCAAGTACCTCCTGATCAACAGAATAATTAGCGATAACCAATACGGCTTTCGCAAAGAGATATCGTCAGGAGATATGTTGGCCTATGTCACTCATATATGGAGTAGGGCAATTGAGAACTACGGAGAATCACGGGCGATTGCTTTGGATATTTCGACGGCATTCGCTAGGGTCTGGCATTACGGATTCTTTAACAATGTGCCGTCCTTCGGACTGCCGCCAGCTTCTCTTTGTACCTGGCTTGCCAATTTCCTTAAGAACCGATCTCTGCAAGTTAAAGGTGATGGACACAACTCAGACATATTCACTTTCACCAACTCTCTTCCTCACCTATATTAATGACTGAACCCAATAATCCTGTTTACAGTTTTGCAGACGACAGAACCCTTGTCTCCCAATTTAGACCAGAAAATCCCTTATCAGCGACTGAGAATTATCGCCGCAGGCAGAAGCAGAGTACAACTGATTAATCAAGATCTGAAGAAACTTGGGGCGACAGAAATTTGGTCCAGTTCAACGCAGCAAAAACCCTTGCAGCCACGTTTACCAAGAGAGCCAATACGGTGCGACGGGCCCTGACATCATTATGACAAGATCGACCAAATCTTCATCTTCCTCATTCGGACTACTGGCTCTCTCGATTCACAGCAATATGTCCTGGCATGACCACGTTGCTAACATCGCAAAACCAGCATCGTAAAAGTTTGGTGTGGTATTCCGCAACAAAAACTGTATACAACGCAGCAACTGATCTTGCTCTACAAGGCTCAAAAAATACCAAGCTAGGAATATTGTTCACACATCTGGGCTGCCGCACCTAATCACACCCTAAAAGTGCTGGATTTCATTCAGCAGAGAGCTGTGCATCTCGTCGGTGACCCGGAGTTGACTCGGGATCTGTATAGTCTGGACCACCGCAGACACGTGGCAGAGATCTGCCTGTTTTACAGATATTTTCACTGCATATATTCATAAGATTTGACCGCCTCATCCCGCCCTCAGTAACGCCTGTCAGACAGTTACTGCAAACGGCGACAGCGCACCCGTTTGTCGTACAACAGGAAATACTTAGAACAATGCTTTAAAAGAGCTCCTTTGTCTAGCGCACTGCGTCTTTGCAAAACTCACTCCAAGATATATGTTTCTCCCAAATTACAACCTTCAGCTTCAAGAACTGTGTCAGTCAACATCTTCGCATAAACACCATGGTATTAGCAAGCTTTCAATCGAGACGCATTTTGAGGTATTTGCAAGAGACATGCCAACATTAAAATATGTTGAATTAATAGGTGACTGCCGCTTTTATGGATGAAATTAATAGTACTTTAGCTGCTTCTAAACGTATACCCTTTGAACTGCACGAGATTCCTAAGTGCTAAATCAACAAGACTTCTAATTTCTGAATTTTTACTCTGCTTAATATTGGAAATAATTCAACAATTCATTGCTTATAGGATCTTCTTTTAAGGGCTAATCCTACTACTTAATTGAGTAGTAAAATGGTTGACTTACTTTCTAAATCTAGATGTCATCAAAATAGTTTACCTCATACATGCACTAGCTAATATTAAAAAAGGTTTGTAACAGAATGTTTACACTAATACGGTGATTCGAGAAATAGTCCATCAGTTGAGTTGTCAAAATAAAACAGACTAACAAACTCATCTGATTATAGTAATTTATTTGCAGGTAGATAGGAGGGTTGCAAAGGAAATATAATTAAAAAACTTTTTTGTCATACGCTCCCAAAAATAGCTATTTTACGGACTCATTTGAGTCCGTAAAATGCTTCTTTTTAGGCCTAGTCCCTAAAAGTCGTCATGGCAACTTTTACGGACTATTCTAAAATTCCTGAATATGTCTAAATGTCAAATTTCGAATGACATGACAAAATTGTCAAATAGTTGCTACGATATCAAATTCTAAGCTAACTTTGTCGTACATTATGATTTCAAAAATTATGGTAAATTTGCAAATTTAGGCGTTCTGAACAATTGCAAAAAGCGTATGAATGAAAATGAAATTTTGGGAGCGTATGACAAAAAATAGTGTTTGTCACACGTACCTAAATGAAGTTTTTCAGGACTCATCTGCTATTCCGGACTCGGCTAACGCCTCGTCCGGAAACAGCAATGATTCGTCCTAAAAAACTCCATTTTAGGTACTTGTAACAAAAATAACTATTAAAGGTGTTTTATTTCTCAGATGTATATGAATTTAAGTATTGTTAGTTTTTTTAGAAAATGCATTGAAAACGACTTAACAAAATAGCAATATTCGAATTAAAAATTAGTTTTGAGTATCGACTGACTTAAAATGAATATACTGTTGTGAAATAGTCGAGATTTTATAACAAATATTTTAAGTTAATTACATATGCCGCCATATTGAAAATGCCTATCTAAATTTTAGTTGTAAGTAATGTAAATAATTCTGTTTCAAATATAAGTAATATTATTTACAGTTATTTTTCATTGCAAAAAGTTTATTGCATATTTGTATTTAAAACCTTATTAACCCGAGGAATTTAAACAATTCACCAAAATTGCTTTTCAGACTTTTTCATCAATTTGAGAACGTCTGTTTGTTACTTAATAAATCTAATATGTTCTTATTATTTAAGTACGTATTCGCTACATTAGTGTTAATATGTCATAACGAAAAATGGTAATTAAAAATTAATAACACTTTAATGTTAAATTATCGAAAGTCATGGATAAATAACAAGCTCTTTTCCTATCAAAACAAGCAAACAAAAATCGAATAACATTTTAAGACTAAGCGATTTGCTTTCATTTGTCGTTTTCATCACACTAGCTGAAATATTAACGAAGTTATGATTTATTAATGGTAAAGAATACAGTACGAGTTCCGTTAATGTCGTTATTTCTACTACCCTTCTCTTCAGTTCCATTGCGACTTTGTGTAACATGGTTATTTTCACGGAACTTTTAAGTTACTTTCTGCAAGGGCATCCTTATTATAGGTGATCTATTTTTCTGCATAAACTAGTTTATGCAGCGGATTTTAGTTAAAGGAAGTTCAACTCTAGGTAACTGAAATTTATTTGTTTGCATGTTGATAACAAATAATATCAACTTGAATTTCAAGACATACTCAAATTTTTGTTAAGGATTTTTCTATTCCCCGATATAATTTTTTTCAAGGGAACCAAAGTAAAATATCTAATTGAACATGTGATTTGAACTTAAAATTATTCATTTGATGGATATCGAATAGATAATAAAATATTGTGGTGGTGCTTGTCGAACGGATTGCAGATTCTTAGCCATAAGTTCTATATAAAAATAAAAATGTATGGGTGTTTATTTATGTTTGTATGTACTTCTGATGTTATTTTTTTTTAACTGGATTGTAATGAGTTCCTAAAGCAAAAAGAAGCTATAGCTCAAAGGTCCCTAAAATTATTCTGTAAACATTTTTTTATTAGTTTTTTTAATGTTGCTTATTTATTTTTTAAAATTTGAGATAAAAATGCAAAACTACTGTAATTCGATAACCTAGTTTCTCCCAACATTAAAGAATTCTATAATGTTCTTTTTCTGCACTTATGGTAAGTACCTTTAATAGAACGTTTTTTTTTTGAGTAAACTGCTCAACAGAAATATCGGCGGAAGGTGTTGATTTCCCTCATTTTTAATTTGTTGTAACCATTTAAAAAATATCTTTTCTGAATTTGGTTTTCGAATCTCCGCTCCTTTATCTAAATTATAAAAAGAGACATGTTTTCCCAAAACAGGTGATATTTTTACATTACACTGCAGAGTCAATTAAGCAGTGTAGAAATTGTGAGTGTAGCAATTTTACTTTTTTTTGCGTTATAATATGCCACTTTAACAAGATACTGTTAAGAGCTCTAGATATTTTTGTTGTTTTTTTTTCAATAATATCTTTTAACAAACTAAAAAGAAAATATAACAAAATCGCGGTAAGCAGATTTTTAAAATCTTATCGTTTAAAATAATAAATTTTCCTGATGGAATGTTTTTATTCTAAACTCATCAAAAACAAGAGAGCTTGATTTTTCATTGTGTCAGTACATCGATATGTCTTTGTTTTGCTTCGAAACTGAAAAACAGACAGTTTTTCTGCGCGTTTGTACTCTCTGAGAATTAAAAACATTGTGGTTTTATGTTTTGGTCTAAGGTTCTTTCCAATTTTATAATAGTTTTGCTTTTCAGCTTCTCCAAAAATATGCAATTAAAAACAGATTTGCTTCAATTCTGGAACAAATTGGATTATAGAGTTTAATTTTGACACACAACAACTAATAAGTTATTTTAATTCTCTTACATTTAAATTTCCGCTTTCATGATTCGTATAGTCTTACATAAAAAATATCTTAAGAAAACTCCAACGAACCAATCGCATTTGAATTTTTGTTTTCAATACTCCACCGTGCAATAAACAAAATGTTTTAAAATATAACGAAATAGGGTTTTTATAGCTTCAGCTCAGAATACTTTTCACATTTTCGAGGAAAATTGCGAAATTCATGCAGTCGCCGCAATTTATTTTCTACATATACGTTCCGTTGAAGTTCGGTTTCCAAGCGGGGAAAATAGTTCCCATATTGGCGCAGGGCGTCTGAACTGGAAAAGCGAAATATGTTTACGCTAAATATTATTTGGATTTGTGCGATGAAAAGAGGCTTGCCTATTTGCTAGTTTTTTATTACATAACTGCAACTAAAGCTGAAACTCGAAGGGAAACATCTATACAGGATGTTTTAAATAAATCAGCATTGCTACCTCCAAAATGGTAAAAATTACGAGGCCGGTTAAATTAGAGAAAATGTGCCCTTTTTGATTACTATTCGTAATCCATTTAGAGAGTTGACAAACTATGTTTATTTTCTGGTCTACAAAAATTGTTTAAAAGGGGCTCATGAACCGAGACAATAATGATCAATACCAAAGTTGTTTATTTTTTTATTATTAAGTCAACCGCTTGCTGTAGTATTTGTGTATTTTCCACAAAGGCTTTATGAATTTAATTGTATTTTCATGTATCATTTTAATTATTTGTTATATTTTTGGTATTGGTAAAATTTTGTACTAATTTTTATTATTATTTGA